>JAAOAY010000673.1:0-17773 GCA_013396255.1 Fusarium sp. NRRL 25303 | reverse complement strand
ATTATATATATATATAATTATTGCCGTAACTATCTGATCGTTTTAAGAGAACGTTAACGTAAGATAATAACTTAAATAACAGGCTGTAATTTTTCTATACTAGCAAAAGAAAATAGAGATAGAAGTACCTAGACTCTATAGCACCATTCTGATAACCGATTCTCAGGGCTGTGATTTTGTTTGGGGAATGCAGAAACGCGATTTGTGTGAGCATTGGGCTTGATTACGCGAAGGTTACACCAGATCACGTGCTGTATTTCGTCATTGGCGGAGCAATGAACAAGGCCCGCCGGACCTTTATATATTCCGCCCCGATTCCTTCACTTCTGCAGTGATGGCCTCTTTAGGGCACAAAAGAAGACTCAGGACCTTAACCTTAAATCATAAAAAGACTATAGTAGGTTAATATAAGTTAAGCCTAAACTTAGTGAAAGTCTAAAGTATCTTTGATTTAGTTTATTTTAATACCTTTAAGGTCTGGTGTTTTCTTATTCCTCAAGGTCTCTATAGTATATAGCTATAAAAGACTTCATATATCTATCTCAAGACCGTTTATATTACTTACTTAAGGTTTCATTATCTTTAATATAACCTAGAAGCTTTAAGGCCTTTTTTGCTATAAGTCTTAATTTGCGTTATGCTGCCGTCTTAGTATATAGATGCCGCACCATTCTAAGAACAGCATTTCTCAATGCTAGCAAGAAAATCAGTACCACTCTTACACAATAGAAGGTATATTTCTATCAGCAGATGGCATCCAGCTTTTATCCCGCCGGCATATCATCCTCTACCTTCTCCCCTTATAGGTAATAGTTAGAGTTACAAGGAGCATCTAAGCCTTACTAAAATAGCATATACGGCTGTTACTCCTGATGCGCTGATGGGAGGCATTGCTGTTTATGCAGCTGATAGATTGGGAAAACTAGAAGTAAACTTCGATTTCTATGCTAAGCTCGTTCTCAACATATCCTCTATGCTGTAATTCTAGAATCGAAATTTCGGCTAATTTCTCTTATAAGATCGGAATTAGGCCCTTCGATAAGTTGCCTACGTGCTTCCAGGCTGAGCTACACATCAGTAGTCGGCCTTTAGGGGGAGTTGTCTACTTTACCTGGACACTTATTGAGTTTCCAGTTAACTTCCGTGACCAATATAAGTCTTCGAAGAAGTGATGCCTTGGGGTATTTGTCAAGGCTTGCCTCAAGAAGTATGACAAGTCGCCTATTGCTGATTATATCCTCTCATTGAGGGGGAGGCAGGACCTTCAAATACAGCGTCCAGAGACCCTCAGAGGCCTGATTCTCCGTAGACTGTTAGCGGACATGCCCTCATATCTAGCGTGGCTTCTCGCGTTCCTGCGACATCTAGCGATTTTATTGATGCTTCACATGATCTGATAAGGAAAGTGCAGCCAAACCGCAGACTCTTGTCTCGGCCAATGCAGCTCACCTGCAGAAGCAAAAGAATCAGGGACGGAATATATAAAGGTCTGGCAGGTCCTTTTCCATGTTGCCCCGCCAATGATGAGCAGATACACGTGATCTGGTGTAGCCTTCTAGATGATCTTTGTTTTCGTTCCCACCTGGAGTTCCCCGATCGGCTGGCTGGGCTGGATACACCATTTCGCCGATGCTACTGCATGTTGGTCACCAACACATGCAAGAATGTGGCACAGACTTAAGATAGGGGTACCAGCAAATAGTCTAAGGGCATCCTAATGACAGTATCCAAAGCCTTGATGAGAAGGGGCAATCTACAGTTCACCTGTACTGGTAAACTTCTGGTGGTGATAATAAATAAAAACGACTACATTAAATCGGGGGCGGCTACTAACGAGAATGCTAGATATCCATTGGCGTTCGGTATCAGCTTCAAGGCCCCATGGTTTTGAAACATCATTATCTTACTCCACAAACAAGCATATTTCGGCGAAGTGTTTTTGGGTTTGAGAAATTAAATTAGAAATGACTGAATAGGGAAGGTGTGTTGGTTATTGCGTTTCAGCTTCCAGACAAAAGCAAGAACGCAATTCGGCTAAATAGGAAGTGCTTGTTTAAATTTGATATAAGAGACAGCTTGATTTGAGAGCTGAACACCTACTCATCTCATTACCACTCCGCCAAGTCTGTTGCCACACTCTTTAGCATGGGTACTTCTTATCACAACAATATGGCATCCGAACGCAACAGCACCCTACCTATCGGGCGTAAGCCCGTAAACACAGCCAATGCTGTTGCTCGGCACACCAGCGTTGAGTCTAAGTCAGTTGAACCTGCAAGTGAGCCGCTTCTATTGGACCAAGAAAACGACCCAAACACTCCTATAAAAGCTTTCGATCAAAAACAATCCGCCAGCGCTATCGGTGTAGTACCCATCAAAGACCAAATTCACGGCGCGACTTTGAACCAGGAAGATTTTGCCGTTGGGGGATATAGCACAGAGAAAGTCAGTCCGTGCTCGGAAACCATTGTCCCAAGTAGGGTGAGCTGGGGAAACACCCTGCGGCGGGTTATCGAGGGTTGGTGGCAGGAGATTTTTTGCTGTTTAGTCAGCGTCGTCGCTCTCATAACCCTGACAATGACCTTGAGAAATTTCAATAATCAGCCTCTGCCTGATTGGCCGTCCGGTATCACTTTGAATACAGTTCTAGCTTGCATAGCCACCATATGCAGATCCGCATTACTCATTCCTGTAACAGAAGGTTTAGCACAAGCCAAATGGGTTTGGTTCAAGCAGCCACGACCGCTCAAGGACTTCGAAGCATTTGACAAGGCGTCAAGAGGCCTAGGTGGTAGCTTGAGCTTGCTCTCTCACACCAAGGGATGGTAAGCTCTGCCTCCAAGATACCCAGGTTCGTATGGTTACTCACAAAAATAGGTTTGTTGGTATCATCGCTGCATTTCTTTTGAGTACCACGATTGCCACATCAACAATCACTCAATTTGCCGTCACATACCCGTCTAGATTTGGCCAAGATGGAAGCAAGGGAAGTGCAGAGGCATGGAGGTTAGGGGAGAGCTGGGGGAAGGATGAGTCGAATTATGCTTTCAGTAAGTCACCCACTTCTGACTACTGGCTTCTAACGACGCACATGCTGCAACATTTGGTTGGTAAATGTCTGACAAATACGCATAGTGAACCAGCCAGCAATTGCAAGAGGTGTCAGGCGAGGGATCAATAATTTGGTGACCGAAACGATCCCCTTTAGAGAACCCAAGTGTGGCTCAGCCAACTGCAGATGGCCAGAATTCCGCACGCTTGCTATAGGATACGAGGTTACGAGTACGTTATATATCACCCCTCCAAGATGGTTGCCCGTCATATCTAAGGTTTTCCCCAGATGTCACCCACCTGATCGAGGCGGATGTCAATTTCCACGATGGCAATCCTAATATCACTCTACCCAATGGTGTCTGGACTGAACCGGGCAAAAGTCGTGTCAGATTCACTGGCGCCCCAACATTTTCCCTTGGCAGTGGGCCAACCCTAGTACATCAGCATTTGCAGAATGTATCAATTCTCCATCATTTTGCCATTTATTGGGATGGATATAATCTCGTACCCTGCGCAGTCGAGGTATCTCACTATTGGTGTATTGACACTTATCATCCTGAAGTAGTCGACAATGTCGTTCGGATGAACAAGTCGGCGTCTCACATCCCAAAGTTGAACGCATTTCAAGGGGATGATTATCGTGGATACGTGAATTTGAAACTACCAGGCAAAGACGACGTCACATGGACCATTAGTCGGCTAGCTACGAGCACAATAGCAGCTCAGTTAAACGAATCGCTAACTGGCTACACTGTCGTTCTGGCAGGAGAACCAAGACGTGATACATCAGGCAGTGACATCTTAGCACAAGCCACCAAAGAGGTTTTACAAAAGCTTGCAAAGGGCAATTCCACGCTTGAATTTCAGGAGGCAGAGAGAGCTTGGTGGACGGCCCTGGAGGGCATGGCGGCGAACGTGGCTAACAGTCTCACAAACACGTAAGTTCATCTACTTCTTTATCTGCTGCGCTATATCCTAATACCGGCTCGAACAGACTCCTTCCTGATCAGTCCAACGTCGATGGTGTTTCATTAAATACGGAGGTATTCGTCCAGGTTCGGTGGGAATGGTTGGCACTTCTAAGTGTGCAGGTTGCCCTCTCTATCTCTCTTCTGATCTGCATTATTGTTGAGTCGGCGAAAGCAGAGGTCGAAATTATGAAAGGTTCGGCAGTGCCAGTATTGTTTGCCATCAGTGCGGTGGACAAGGCTAGGATGGAGAATGGGGACACCGATTTGGATTCACTGAGACAGATGAAGCATTATCAGCAGCTGTCTCACGTTAACCTACACAAGGTCGGTCAAAAATGGGTCTTGCAGTAGAGATAGCTCCAGTCAGACGGTTCTGGTTGTTCAGTATCATAATTCATCCGGTGGTCATCAACATGTCCAAGTTCGAGTTGGCCGACACCACAGGTGGAGTCGATGCGTACACCTCTGAACTCAATCATCAGGGGGACTCCATGCTTGGAAGAGCTCCGTCTACAGTTCTCCATGTTCTGGTCCCTTCAGGTTTGTTGGTTTGAGCTCTAGAGCACGCGGTCAGGGTGTAACCATACTTCGTAAGCAGCCATCATGCTTTCGTCTCGACACTAAGTTGGATACTTTCTTTCTTATGTTTTTAGCTAATACTAGATAAAGAACGGCTCTATAGAAATAAATCAATTAATTGCTTTATTTTCTATTAGTTTATATATATATATATATATTGCTAGATATATCGTGATAGTTCTATTTTTAAAAAGTAAAAAGCCTCTATCAACTGCCCGCGCGAATTTTCAACAAGACCCCCAAGGACCCAAGCCTGGGGGGGGCCTGATTTGCATGTCATATATTTATATGGTGCTGTATAAGAATGTGCGGTCTAACTGGATGTGGTAGGGATGTCACGCAGCGTGCACGGGCCAAATTTGTTGTATTTCGTCGACAAACCACCACGACTGCGTACAGTATTAGGCTAGATGCAATAGTAAGCTGACTGCGCCATGTTAGTAAGAATCCTTCAAATCCTGTCAGCTTACTTGTTGATGGAATACCATAAAGGCACCTGACTCTCAGCTTGAGTCTGATAAAAATCTTCCATTGCGATGCTAGTAGTTGCTGACAATTCTTAGGATGTCATCTTTATCACAGCTTAATACTGAGCAGACGCAAGTCTTGGATATTGTCCGTGGCTTTCACGAGTATTTCAGTTCCCCGCCCCCATTCAAAGAAGGAGGACGCTTCGCTCTGCCGCATGGCCTAATCACTGTTCCTTTCCCACCAGAGATGGGCGGTCTCAAGACAGAAAGCTTTGATGACATGTATGAGCGCGTTAGTGGATTGCTCGCCAAACAACAAGAGTCCGGACCAACAGGCTTCAAACATCAATTGGTAGAACCACCGGCGGATGTATGGGTCTCTCAAAACATAGCTGCTGTATTCGTGGGTTGGTCAGCCTCCATGGATGGTCGTGGCGAGTTCATCCACACCGTTCACCTCTGCACCTTACACCGTCAATCTGACGACATCCTGAGCGACGGAAACCCATGGCGTATCTCAGCACTTGTTGATATGAAGCATCTATCACCTGAACAGCCGGTGCCGTCAGTCGAGACGGGCCCTGTGTCAGAAATTATCGCTCCATTCCAAGACTTCCTCAAGAACATCAAAGCTCAAGATTGGGAGGCCATTCCCGCCCTGCTTTTGCCTGGTGCAGGGGCCACGTTATCGAAAGATGGTCATGCACCGGAGACATTCATGTGGCCGGAACTCATTGAGCACCTACAGCAAGAAGCTCAGAATGAACCTACAATTGAGAAGCGGCTTCTTAACTGCGAGGCACGGCGTTGTAGCGATCTGGGCTTCGTTTGGGCACCGTTCGTGGTTCAGGGTGATGGTATCGGAGTTTCCCGCGGAGTATATGTCTGCTCCTTTAGATTGGAGGGAGGACGATGGCTTATTAGTAGTCTTTGCGAGACGCGCTATACTAAGTGAATACATAGTTACAGCCATAACCTGCGAACTAGCCTTCAATGATGTATGAACTCATAGGTGAGATTTCTTTATTGCATCAGTCCCTCGCAGTACACCATTGTCCAGTGAAACGATGTGTTCGCTCCCAGGCCTCCACCACCTTTCATACCATAAAGATTTATAAACTTTGACCGCATACAAGTGTTCAATTCAGTGTTCTGAAAAGAGGTTGAGAAACAACTACCGCTGTTTGGTATTAGATCTCTTCTCGCAATTGTTGATAATATGAATGAAGCCGAGCGGAGGCGGTCAAGGTTCTTCAGTTATACGGTCTCTAGGATCCCATTTACGGTGCGCGAAAGCCTTCATCCCGTTTTTGTCGCTTGCTGGCGTTATCGTCATCTTCAGCGTGACCCAGAAGTCTCAGGGCCTCTTTCGCCGTAAGTCTTGATTGTCGCTGTGCCGACGTCTCAGCATACGGATGCCGCACCATGCCAATAACAGCGTCCCTCAAAGCTAGCAACAAGATCAGCACCACTCTGCCACAACGGAGATAAGGTCGCACCCTTATTATGAAGCTTGTTCAAAGCATGAACAGCTTCTCCATACATATCTTGAAACTCTTTCTGCAACTCACTAGTGTCAGAGCCAGGTCTCCAAGGATTCTTGCCCTGTCGCCACGGATGCCGCCCCGAAATCATCTCAATGGCCATGACGCCGATACTCCAGATGTCAGCCAGCTCGTTATACCCCGTCATTTCTCGCTCAGGAGCTAGCCATCCGATCGTTCCGCCGGTTCCGGGCCGAGCGAGGTGATGCCTACCTGGAAAAGGGCTTTCCTCAGCATCGTCGAGATCGAGCAGCACGAGAGATATGCATTCGGTGGTCCAGGTTCGGATGCCAATGTTGACGGGTTTGAGATCTCCATGTATCCAGCGGTTTCTGTGGAGGAAGTTTGTGGCGCCGAGGATGTCTGCCAGAACAGTTGTGACGATGGATATTCTGGTTGATAAGCTCGTGCGGAGAAGTTGTACTATCAATGATGATCTCACCTTTCTTGGCCTTGTTTGAAGAGACCCCTGGTGAGGGCGGTGGAAAGTATATCCTGAGCAGCTGGTTCCTGAACGAACCACACATCCGCTATCCTATTCGCTGATCTCACATCATCCGTGATAACTTCAATAAGTTGCAGTAGACGGTTTTCGTTCTTCTTCTGACATAATGCAGCGAGCGTCTCCAGCTTTTTCTGAACATTCCCTATGCGCTCCCTGTCTCTTCCAACCTGCACTCTCTTTAAAGCAACACGTTGGCCATGTTCATTCGAAGCGATGCTGACCATTCCGGAAGCTCCTTTGCCTACAGTACCTGCACTGACAGTCCACTGCCCGATGGTGATGGGACTACTTTCAGATGGTGTTGGCGTCAGTGATAGCTCCAGTAGAGTTTTAGAAATCTTGAGGTGCTCGTCCAAGTAATGCTTGACTCTGCTGGGGTAGTCGGCGGCGTAAGACCCTCGCGCATACTGGATGCGGTAGCAGAGGGAGCCGAACGCCAGGCGAGCAGATGACTGGTTGAAAACTCTCTTTCTAGTGATCTTATCCCCGTTGACCATGGTGGTGGATCTGTCAGTTATTGGCTGCACATATACAAAACTTGTCTCATCGATTTGGAGGATGGCTTGATTACGTCGGACCTTGTACATCCTGTCTTTATCAGAACGTAAACAAAGGACGATATCATTCATATGAGGCGCATCTCTCAAAGAACCAACTACCCATCCCCTCGATGGATTTCGAGGCGGTTGATCGAGCGATATGAAGTAATGGCCTTTCCAGATTCTAGACTGCTCTTGACTCTTCTCCTCTGACTTGTTTGAGCGAAATGATGATTTTGGGTCCCGTGGTGACGAAATTGGTGATGACGATGACAGGGTCTCCGATCCTGTTCTAAGTAGTCGACTGACCTCATGATCATTTTGCTGCTTTGAGGGAATCCACATGCATCTTCGCACGTGTTGTTGCGCCGCTTGGATGATCGGATCTTCGGTCTGTATTTGCAGTGACTCGGCAACTTCACTAAACGCCAGTCGCGCCTCGGCGTTTTCTGGTGTTAGGATGATAGTAGCCCCTTCAGCCGAAGAGCCTGGCAAAGTAGGGTCTTCGACGGTCTCTTGGCTACTTGGAATATCTGAGAAATCCATAGCTGTGAGTTACATCTATTTGAGCTTGGAGAAATAGACAATGCTTGCTGGTGGGGTAAATGACTCTTGAACCTGGCGAGTGCAGGGTAGGTAGACTGGTAAGAGTATCTTAAGATGATAGTTGTGACCAATGGCGTGCTACGTCGGACAACGTCATCAGCGGGCTATTGTTCTTCCGCCCTCAACGCGTCAATTTGGCGTCACATCATTTGCTTCTCACTTCAACACCATCAATCGATCAGCACCGCAAATGTCCCCAGGACAGAGAAAACGCGGCTGGCGGCAATGCCTGGCCGATAGCTACGAAAAACAATACGGAGTAAGTGTGTCAGCATCTCAAACTATGGTTCGAACCATGCTCATCTTATCGCAAGCCTCTCGATGACCCAGTCCCAACCTTTGGTGCCAAATTGGTGACATTTCCATCGACGCCGACTCTACCCATGTGCTTCGCCGGACCTGACTCCGACTTCCTCGAGGAACTTGATCGACTTCTCCACGCCATCGAACCCAACCCAGTACCCAAATGCCTGCAGGGCTTGCGCTTCTATGAGCCCGCGGTCGAGATGAGCTGCTCCGACAACGATACCGACGATGAAGGCAGCGAAAGCATGCGGGAATTGGCACGCGAGGTCAGGGTTCGCATGTATGCGAAAGCCGGTATAGACATTATCGCCGTTGAAGCTAAGCGACAAGAGCGACGAGAGCGACGAGCGCGAAGACGCCAGGCGAGGGAGGAAAGACGCGAAGCCAGGGCAGCCGAATCGAACAATACCAAATCTGCGCTTCCGTTATCACACAACCATGCTAGCAAGCCTTCCAGCAATGCCACTGAAGCAAACGCGACTGGAGATCAGGCCAAGAACCAGAAGCGAAAGCGCCAAACAGAGGACGAGCAAGACCAGCCTCGTCACAAGATCTCCAAACCCAGCGACACAACCACCGATCGACCCAAGCGACGGATTCGCCCAACGTTCAAGCCACAAGCTTCATACAGTCCTCCACAAACACCTTCACCCACCAAAAGAGAAAATACACAGGGACAAGCTGTATCGCCGTCATCTCCCGAGTCTCTTGTTGCACAACAACCTACACCCGAGGTTGACAGCTATTTGAAGGTCGGGAGGGGTCAGGATTTGCCAATTGCAGTAGCGGAATTATCACCAGGATGAGCGTTGTCGGGCACGTGAAATCTGATTTTAAGAGTTGAGGATGATGCGGCGACGCACTCCGACTTCTCCCCGTGGGTTCATCACTGAACCTGAAGCTATTATCGCCCTCCAGCCCGACCATCAACATGAGCGGAAAAAGCGACACCGCTATATATAAAGCTTCGCTATCGTCTGATCGCCTCGCTCGAGCCTGCGCGTGAAGAGATGGGGTCTTTTCGTCTCGGTTACTCGTGCGGTTGGCCATTTGGAGACCCTGCCCAGAACGTCACACCGGTCAATGGGGGCAATTGTCGCGTCCCGATGAGGACGTAAAGATCTCGTGGCTGCTTATTTAGTGTTGGAAACGCCATGCTGTCGCTAAGCAGAGATGCCATGCTGGTAAGAACGCTCTTGATGAGGAGTATTAGGAAGCTTCGTGTCAA
Organism: Fusarium sp. NRRL 25303; assembly: GCA_013396255.1. Taxonomy (NCBI): domain Eukaryota; kingdom Fungi; phylum Ascomycota; class Sordariomycetes; order Hypocreales; family Nectriaceae; genus Fusarium; species Fusarium sp. NRRL 25303. Next base: position 7,971 of record JAAOAY010000673.1, on the reverse strand, counting down.
GGAGGATCATGCTGTATTAGCCACAAAGGCTTTGAGGTGGCCTGCATGGAAATACCAAGTAATAAATTATTTATTCAACGCCCCAGCTCAATTGCGTGTTTCTGCTCCCTGTTCTATTCCCATGTGGGATTAATTACACTTGTAATGCATCTCGAGGTGCTCGATCAGCTTTGTGACCTACTTTCTACTCCCACTCGACTAACTCTCATTGACTACCAAAGATTGAGTGAATCTTGAGATACCATGCTGTGACTGACTGATTGATGGCTCAAAGATTATGACATCTCTACGAGACATCAAGCCAGCAAATTGATAAATCCCGGTTATTTTGGATTGCCTGTTACAACTCATCACCGCACATGATCAGCAGAGAAATTGACATCAGGAATGTGCTTATCGCCATATTTCTACTCGCCAGGCTTCTTATCTTCCGCCAACCACTGCATTTGCATTTCAGCGGCTCATCTCACCTATAGCCTACTGTAACCTCAGTCTCGCCTGCAGGCCTCAACCCTTTGTGAGTGAAGCCCAAATGCTGGCACTTGACCCTATCTACGCTGGGAATGTTCCCCCTTATACCGTGAAACATTTCCATGCTGGAAGTTCTAATTTCAGTTTGTGATAAAGGGTCTATATGGTACAGAAACATGCTATAAACAACTTGTACCAGGCATTGCTTGTTTAATTTATCGACCATGTTTTTCTTTCTCATTGTGGTATGTGCGACGCCTCATGGGAGCACTGCCACTTACAGTATACTTGCTGTCCAATTCCAGACATGGATATCCGATGGAGAAGAGACACAGGATCATGCTTGCACGCCATTATTCATTTGGTCGTATTGCTCAGGCTTGTAGGGCATCCTGGCAGCTACAGTACCGGCCTGCACTTCCGATTTGTCAGTATATGGTCAAGAAGATTTTAGAGTTGCGTCTAGTTTCATAAGACGATCACGGCTCTTGAAACAGGGCATCCAGGGGTGATCTGCTATTCATTGTGCATCTGGCTACTCATATTTGTCAGCAAAAGTCTAGCGTTTTGGCGCCCTTTCCTTGTACAGGTGCGCTTCAGTTAAATTGGTGGCTGCAAATTGTTGGGTACCCAAACAAGCTTTAAGTCCAATTTAAATAAGGTTGATATTCAACACTAGTCTATGAGAACCAATCTTGTGGTGCCAGTCGCTGCGCTAAGCTTTTGTGGCCCTTCACTATCTAAACACTACGCCTCCGTAGACGTCATTGCTATGTGCCTGAGATGGAGGATCAGTCCAACTAAGGGGGTTCGTTCAACTACCAACAGACCTTGATGTGTTCTTTGACTTACTTTCTACATAAAAATGCTCAGTGCCGGGCAAAGACGAAGGCCGTCGTGTACCATTGCTGTTTATGTTGACAGACACCTAGCACATTCATTCCGGTGTGTTATCGTGGCTGATCCACAGTCTCAAATATCTTTCCTGCTTCCCCTTTTCAGGTTGCATCCTTGATCAATAATATACGACTATAGATTGCTCTCAACAGCCATCAAAACAGTTATGGACTCCGAAATTGACGAGTCTAATTCCAGCAGATCCATGCAAATCGTGTGCTCGGCGGATTGTGAGCCTGCCGATAGCAGTATCCGTCAACCTGAAGAAGCTGGATTCATGATGGAAAAGGTCCTGTCAAGAAAACACAATCGAAAGCTCCTATCGTCCGCTGATCAATTCACTTCTAAAGAACGGTATGCTTCACTTCCAGGTCTACACTTTACGGCTGGCGGGTCGACTAACTAAGCCACAAGACAACAGCACAAGCTGTATGTTGGCAAAGAACGGCGCCGGGTTGACAGTTCTACGCGCCGCCCACGGTTGGCCGACAAGTCGAGTGTATGCAGAAGAATCATGCTCAAGGCGGCACAGAGAAAAGTCAGAGAGCTTCAGATGGCACTAGAGATGTCTTTGAACGAAAACTTGCGACTGGTTGAAGAATTGAGCTGGTGGCGGCTTAGTAACGACGGCTCAGTTCCGCCCAGTATGTTTTTTAATGCAGTTATTGAAAGTGGCGATGGCTTTTCCACTCGGAACACCGTCAAATTGTAGGACAAGAGTGACACAAAGAGGTTTTCTTTGCGAATAATTATCTTGAACTGGTCCCAATATCAAGTTCGTGACAGATTGTAAGGAGAGTCGAATGCTTTAGTCAACTGTAGATTAAAGGGAATATCCGTTAGAGTGTGCTGTTGAGGGCCTTGAAGTCCGAACATTCAAGAAGAAGTGCCAGCCACAAAGCACGAGGGTACGGCGGCATCTGTTCCTGACACGCGGACTAAATTGACCCGACCGTTGCAAGGATGCGCGTACATATGGCGCTAGCTCCGCCTTTTTGGGTTTGAATAGTGCCGAATGATGTATCAAGACTAACCAGGGAGACTTATGTACCTTAGCCACCAGCTTTCCCCATCACCTGCTAGCTTTGGTTTGCATGCCAAGGAGCCATTGATACCCTGATTAACCTTGTTCTAAATAGTCAAGCGAATTCGGTAGTGATCGACTCTAGGGTGCCGAGATTCGTATTTGTTCCTTGTTTCGTCGTTTTTCAACAAGATCTAGTCCGAAAATCTCGTATCTTCTAGAACGATTAGTTCATCACCTCTGAATCTCTATTTGTGCGGTCAAAAAAACGAAAAAACCAATCGGATTGGCTGCCTCTTACTAACGAACTAAGTACCGATCCGAACCTTCAACGGCGAAGAACGCGGTGCTCCAAGCATCCTCGGGACTCTCGGCAGGTGCCGTACGTGCATGTCTCCTCTCCCCAGAGTTCCCCGCACTGGCTTCAGGGCACTAGCCGTCCAGCTAACGTTGGCCGCATCTTTGGGTTCTGCTTCAGCTTCTCCACCGTGTGTCCCGAATATTTCGGGGGGTTTATGCCTATATTTAATGACGTCGGCGCATCCAAGCCTGGCATTTTCTCTTGGCGCATTTGCTTTATACTTGCCTGTTTAAAAATTTCGATCGTCCCCAAATCGTCATCTATCTCTCATTTAGCTTCCAACTTCCTCTTGTAGTTTCTGCCGGAAATTGTTGTAGTGTCCCCCCTCAACTGCGTAAGTCTGATACTCAACAGCATCCATCAGCACTCACCTATCTGATACTCTGTCATGCAATAATAGCTTTCAACGGTTTTTTGGGCTTACCAAATGCCCTCAGTCTTTTAAGAATTTGCGAATAGGGACTTTCAGAGGATACAATGTTGCTGTATACCCGGATTTCGTCCCCCAAGGCTCCCAAAAGGCGCTCCCGTATGGGTATGTCAATATTTCGTTCCGAAGCCATGTTTATTCTGACTGCCATCCCATCTTTAATGCAGAAGTTGGCTAACCTCGACATTTATTATTTCCGTACAGGATGTTCTCAATGGTAAGCGGAACAATCGTTATGCTGCAGAATTAACTCGCTCATTTCTCGTTTTCCGCAGCAAAGCAAAAGTAACTAACAAACACACGTATTCCGTATTGTTGGTAAGGTACTGATACAACTATTATAGAGGAAAAAATGCGACGAGATTCGACCTACTTGCAGACGATGTCAGGAACGTGGTCAAGAGTGCATTTACGAGCCTGTCCCACCCCGTCAGAAACCCGATCGCCAGTCCATTCATGCTGACTCTTCAATCTCTACTGATCTCATGTCGAGTCGAGATCGGGCAACTCAAGCTTCAGCTGATTATGCACCTACCTTGGGATCGGACGAGGATACGCAAGGAAAATTAGCCGACAAAGACCAATCGGGAGAGCCTTTCATAACGATGCAAGAACCGGCGCTCTGTCATCTTCAAGTCAGCCAGTTTGTTACTGAGCCTACACTTGGTCTCTCAGGTTTTAAAGCTGCACAGTCGTCTTTAGTGTCTCTCATAAACTCGACGGGTTTCGGGTTGGCAGCATTGGATGGCTCCGAGTACATTCTTCAAACGATTGAAGGTAACGAAATCCAGAATATGGTCAATGAAGAGCTCGTCGGTATTCCAGCGACAGCTTGCGATAGCATATACGCAGGTGCACATGCGATTTATCACCCCTCCCTTGGCCTGGTAGCGCCCGACTCAACGCCCCCTTTTGGGTTCAATCATCACCCTACTATGCTTTGTAAGCTATCCAACCGCACCAACCGCCGTGTCTTGTTGCATCACTTCTACCATGTCGTATCCCATCTTACCGTCTTCCATGAGGACTGCGACAACCCCTTTCAGCAACTTATTTTACCTCTATGTCAAGAAAGCCAAGCTGTTACCCATGCTGTCTACGCTCTAGCAAGCGCCCACCTAGAGTATCGTGGAGTATTTGGTCACGAAAGAAGCACGTATTTCCACAACCAAGCCATACAAGGTCTGGCACGCTTAATTCAGACAGGAGGAGGAATCAACAGCAATGAGCTACTGGCAGTGATCATGCTTCTTGTTTACTATGAAGTGGTAAGTCTGAGATGTGAATATATGATCTTAGATCAATGCACTAAGAACGCTGCAGCTGGTTCACAAGAATTGTTCCAATGTTGTGATCAGTCACCTTAAAGGGGCTATGGCGATTATCAACAATGGCAAGACTATAACCGACCCTACCAGTGCCTTTCTAGATCGTGTAAGTTAAACTTGTGTAGCTCGAGCAGGCAAATCACTTACGATGCATGAGGCATTCCTCTTTTATGATGTTATCACGGCATTATCCTTTGGGACTGCTCCACTCTCAAGTGCCCCCAAAATGAGTTACCATCAACCATTATCTCACCTGAATTCAGGTGATGAGACTCCTCCTCGTAACACGATCGATAACGTTCTCGGTATGGCGACCTCTCTTTGGCCAATTATTCATCGCCTGTCGAGCCTTGTGACTTTGAAGGAAGAACTCAACGATGCTATGGCCAACAACGAGTTTTCCAAAGCCACTGTCTTGCGTACTGAGCTGGAAGTCTCGGCGTCAGCCGTCCAAAATGCCTTGGAAGAATGGCACACAATTCTTCCTGATGACTTTATTCCATGCCACTGCTTTGAAGAAATAAGCTCTGGACAATCTCAGGAGAGAAGTCGGCTTGAGAGTGTTCTCAATAACGCGTTAGCTTATCGTCACTCTGCCCTGATCTTCCTCTATCGCAACATCTACGAATATCCTCGCACGCACCCGCTTGTACAACATCACTCGCACATTAGCCTCACACGTTGTGCTAGTGTTAGCAACATTGGTCCCACGAACGCCCTTCTTTGGCCTCTTTTTGTTGCGGCATGTGAGGCTGTTTCGTCTACTGACCGTGAGCTCGCTCAACAAGCATTCATCTCCATCAGCCGTCGTCAAGGCATGATCAATATTAATCATGCATGGACTATTGTGCAAGAGGTGTGGCGACGTATTGGCAAGGCAGAGATGTTACAGCAACAAGACGAGACAACGATGATGGGTTTCGGAAACGAAGAACTTTGGAGAACAGTGAGTGCAGATATGGGAATAGTTGTTGTCTTTGGATAATAAAGACGACTCGAACGAACGCGTAGCAGAACGGTGGCGGCGATCCTAGAGCACGATTAATTATCCATACTATGTATATCACAAGTGCGTTCACTTGACAGTGGGCAAAGCAATGTATTTGACATTGGAGTAGGATTAGATAGTTCGCCAAGAAGCAATTTGCGCTTATTCTTCTACTACAAACAGTTTTTCTAGGTTGACTCTCGCTTCTGTAACTATCTAACCACTAACCCACACTGGGCATATCTGTTTACCAATACTTTCCACCTCAACCCGTACTAAACATGGTCACCGATAGTGTTATACACTGCGACATATCGAATCTCGTACCTCCCTCCGGACACAGTGGTCTCGAGAGGGGTTTGGCCGCCGAAAACACCATCCGGGAATCCGCCACCGATAGCCAGGTTAAGAAGGATGAAATGAGGCCGGTGTATGGTTTGCTCCCATACCTCCATTGGTATTTCTGTCTCGTTGACTTGGTGGTACTGGACTCCATCGACGAACCATCGCACCGTCTCAGGATGCATCGATCTATCCACTTCGACGGTATGAGTGTGGAAGTTACCTGCGCAGGATGAACCAGGGCACGCTCTGCTACTTGCCAAGCCGTTGGGCTCGTTACATGGCCCACCGGGGTTTGTACCGCAGTGTAAAACAGACCAAGTCCGATCAAGATTGTTGACGTTTTCCATAATGTCAATCTCTCCTACAGCAGGCCAGTTCCTGTAAATCGTTAATAAAGCTGATTGAATTGCGTAGACCAGTGTTGCCTTGCCAGAAATTGCCGCGATACTCCGCACCTAGTGTCCAAAACGCCGCCCAGTAACCAATGCCATTGCCGCCTAACGAAGGAAGTCTCAGATCGGCCTGGATTCGCATCTTTCCTCCTGGTTGTGCCAGGAAGTTCTCTCGTCGCGTTTCGATTCGCGCCGATGTCCAATTCTCCGAGTCTTTGAGAGCTGTGATCAGAAGACTCCCTTTTCCATTAGTCCGGACATTCTCTGTGCGATCCATGTATGTCTGAATTTCCCCAGTGCCCCAGGCCGGAGGACCACCGGGATAGCTGGTGCCGGTATCAATCAGCCACTTGCTGGGGTTGGGCAGGGCGTTTTTAGGGCCATCAAAATCATCGGCCCAAGTTACTCGAAAGCCGGAGATTTTGGGGATAGCTGCCTGCACTCCAGCTACAACGAGTGCAAGGCCTAGAATGGAGATCTGAGGGAGCATTTTTCACTGACCATTTCATTAGCGATAGCTGAGCAGGTGAGGCATAAGGTCACTGAAAGTGAAGGCAAATTGAAAGCTTCATGCCAGAAATAGCAAGTGTGAGTACGCACCTGGGAAATAAATGGTAGACCACAAATGAGCGTTGGATCCTAACAATGCTCTACTCAAATAAGCAAGTAGACTAGAGTAAAGGTTCAGAATAAAGACAAGTGATTGGAAATAATGTACTCTAATGGGTGTCCATACAGAGACAGTATATATTAATTCAGTAGTCAGTACACACAGGGAGCCTTGTGTTTCTTATACTTTTATAGACTGACTTATCTACCGTCAGGACTCTTCTTTTACAGGGGCCACCAGGGTGGACAAAGTGAAGGGATCAGTTTCTCTGCTGTTGACTTGCGTTTCTGCCAGCTCATACGCGCTCAAAGTCTAGCTACATAATCAAAAGCTTGCATATATAATTTAACTTAAATCAAGAGTGCATAGCTAGCTCCTGTAGAAATAAACCTAAGAGCCAATGGAAATTTAACGACGAGCGTGCACAGGCGGTTGAAAAGTCTAAATACTCTAGTAGATAAATAATCTGGTACAGCAGCAATCCATTCCATACAAACCCTTGTAAACTTTGTCCTTATACAATTGTGTTCCCGCTGATACTCATAGAGCTTGGCTTCATCTCGGGAGGCCCCTTCTCCACACACAGTTATCGTTCTAGGGTGACAAATCGCTCGCCCTGTACTACCTCGCATGGTTTTAAGAAGCGGGACGCTAGTCGAGGTAGCCAAAGCCTCATAGGACTGGAACACAATCCCCTACTAGGCAAAGATCATTTTTAGTGCCAACTCTAAAATTCCCTTGCTTCCGAATGCTAGGAGCCAATCGGAATGCTAGTATGTCGGAACCTGATCGAGAGGGCTACCCCCATCATGATGATGAGCTCAAGTCGGAACATATCTTCTTATCTTTCGGTATGCAATTGCCGTATGTGACAAATGAAAGAGGCTTCTCGGAATATCGGAAACGACCCAGTCCAAAGGTCGGTCTGTGTGTGAGAATCCCACGGGCTTGAGGATGGGTGGATGAAGGCAATTAGCACAACTGGCGGTTGGTGGCTGTCGACTTTTAGGAATAAGATTGCCAGACTGTACAAAGGCTCTACGGCAACGTCTCCGCTTCCTCAGACTAAAGCAAATCCCTATAACCCCCTTGTAGCAGGATATATTAGATATAAAGGTGTAATTA
>JAAOAY010000672.1:0-37231 GCA_013396255.1 Fusarium sp. NRRL 25303 | reverse complement strand
GAGTATAATATTCTTTCTAAAAAGAATTAAGTATCTCTAGGATTTCATTACGCCATGTATCCCATATGTCTTTATCCTCCAGTCTCTCTGGTATGTTATCATAACAAATCACCCAATCCAACGGATTATGATCCCGTCGAATTACATTATGCATTGACCTCCATGCCTGATCAAATGACCTTTTCCATGACACTTTGAAACTAGTATGCTCACCAAGATTATCCTCGTAATACAGAGAATCCAATTGTGCGTTTGCCATGTTACGACATAACCTTATCAAATTCCGAAACTCATCATTGAAATCAACAAAAGCTGTGGTTTGTTCCAGGCGGTCAATTATCGCGGCTTTCCTCCCATTTAGAATGGTACCAGAATTGTCTTGGTCGACACGGGCACCTGAGCGGCAAAGGAAGTGTATGAATTGCGAATCAACAGCGAGAATTATCGCACAGTATAGCGACCAATCGGGCATCCCGGCGGGAGGATACCTTTCTTCGCGGACCGCTGCATTACTGCTACTTTGGCCGTGAAACGGACACCACTGCGAGGATATTATTGTGAAAGGTTGTATCTGAGGAGATACAACCTTTTTTTCAATAAGAATCTTGAGAAACCGAGGGTCTTTGGATAGTGTTGCTGGAAGTATCGCTGATTGCGTAGGGGGAGACTCAACGTCGCCTTGATAGCTAAACGAGATGCCAAGCTCATGAAGATAATCCAAGAATTTTAACAGTTCAGCCGGACTTCGGTTTTCAATAAGTTTGCAACAACCATTGACGACTTCTTCGCTTACCATATCTGTCTTGGTTGTATCAAGTGTTTGGCGACGAGCGAGTTCGATTACTTTCTGAACCGCATGCTCCTCATTTGAAAGAATGATATGAGTTAATCCAGAGATGATATCTTCCAAAGCTGGTGGAAGCATCCGAACGAGCTCGTCTAAGCGGCGGAATTTATGCTCATCCCATGCAAACTGGTACAGTAACCGTCGTAAATAGGGTATACCCAGAGGTTTCGTAGCTGAAATCAACATTCTCAGGAGTGCGGTGTTATCCGTCTTTGAGTAGAGTTTGACCAGATATGGCACATCCGTCTTCGCGTTAGATGGTTCGGAGCCCAATATGAGTGACGATATTGCCGCCCAGATGTGGTCTGTATCGACTTCCGAGCATACCTCAATCCCTTGGTGTCCCAAAAGCGAAGATATAAGAGTTCTTTTGCTGCGGCTATTGGCCGCTGCCGATCTAAGAGCAGATTGTGCAAGCTGTGCATCCTGGCTCTCGCGATCAAGGAGCATGTTTATTAGTTGCTGGCCGTTTGACAGATTACTTGCTGCGGCAATGAAAACCTGTTCGGTAATTTCCACGTCGCTTAGCCGAGCAAGGAACACTTTCACCACCGCCTCGCTTCTATTTTCATCCCGGGCAGCTGCAATATACGTCTGCTCCCTCGCAACTAGCCAAGGTTCTTGTTGATCAATCAAGATGTTCATAAGTCCAGAATTGAGAAACTCTACCAAGAAGTCACGGATCCGTTCCTCTTGCAGGGGTGTTGAGGATCGTTTTGCATTTACTGCATCACGAACTGCTTGCCATGTCGCTTCATCAGAGTTATTCTTATCTTGTTGAAGAACGTGTAGTAGGTGATCCAAGAAGTCAGCCGACTGCTTAAAGAGATCGCTTGAGGCATAGCACGCGCGTATGATGGATTCCCAGATTTCTTTTGCCTCATGCCATCTCTGCAGGGAGCCATAAGCTACTGCCATTGCGACCAAACATTCGATTCTTTTCGTGTCGTCTGTTGGGAGATGATGAGTATAGCCCTCAGCTGCTTCATGGAATAGTTCGATGGCAGCGTCGAGCTGACTGGCTCCTACCAAGACATGTGCAGAAACCATCAGCACATGGCAGTTCCTTACAACCTTTTCAGGATGTGGCTCCACGTATTCCGAAGTCGCTGTGTCGAGCCACGTTCTCAGTTGACTATCTTGTGCGGTCTTTATTGAGTCCTCTAAGTTCCAAATAAGAACTAACTTGTGTAATGCCGATGTCTGGAGAGGCTTTGTCTCTCTGAGGGTTGGCGGGACCGATATCATAATGATTGAAAAGCAATTCCCCTTCTGCCTGATCAGCATAGGAGTTGAAGCACTCTCCAAGAGGCATAGGATATCACCTTCCTTGGCTCTTTTAACACTGGCATGGAGTTTCCAAGCGTTCGATGACCAGAAAGATTGGTAAGGTTTCATGTACTCCAAAGTCACTTGAAAGTCCCGGTTGCGATTGCTCCTCGGGGCCACTGAAGTAACTTTTCCAATAATAGTACCCTGGCCGCTAATCACAGCTGCCCTATTACTGCTGGATGTGTTTACTGAGACTTTTGGACCGAGAAGAAAAGTGATGAGTTGGCAGAAGAGCTCGCCCCAAGAGATGCTATAGTTCGGCCTGAGCTCTGGTGCCGATAATCCGTCGGTGCTCATTCCAAGCAACGCAAAAACCTTATCGAGGGGCTCAGTAGCCTCATGGGCAAGATACATGTCCATAAGTTCGCCAAGAGACCGTATGCCTAAAGTGATTAGACCCGACTCTGTTCTGGTATACTTGGGACGAAAGATAGATCCTCTTATCAGGTACTCGACGGAGGAAACAAATTCGAACCCCTCACTGGCATCCATGTATGGAGCAATTCCAAGACAGAAAGCATAGCCGTCAATCTGGGACGCACCACAGACTAGAATGACGTGTTGGGCGGCGGCTACTTCCTGAAGTACCTGTGATCTTTTGTCTCAGCCATTGCGTTGCAAATAGTGTCTTAGATATTACCCAAACTCTTCGAAACCACGACCTTTTGAGCAATGCAATAATCGATTTAGGGATAAGGTTGTCCTGTGTATCTGGGGTATCACGTCCCTCTGCAACAGCATGGATCTTCTGCATGGCGTCTTCACTATCAGGTGTTGCTTCTCCAAGCCAGACTATGACTTGTCGAGCTTTACAATAAACCTCTGCCATAATTCTGACTTGCTTTTCTCGCTCATTTTTGTTGCTTTGGTTGATGCAAATTGCATCTACCCATAAGAGTCGTTCAATAAAGCTATCTTGCAGTTGCGCAAGGGCCATATGGCAGTTGGCGGTAATTGGCAATTCCCGACCATCGATTAATATTGATTTTGTGTTCTGTGAGGTACCCCAAGTGTAGGATAAGGCCTCGTAAAGGTGCATCGTCTGCCCGCCTTGGGCCAAAGGATATTCGAATAGCTGACCCTGAAGTCGAGTCGATCGGTCTGAACTTGGCAGTAGACGAAGTAACCGGATGTTGTTATCGCCATTTAAGGCAGAGTACACATATTGTCTCTTGTCCATTTCTGCTGACAGTTACGAGACTTCTACCGCGAAAGGTATTGCTGAAGTGCTGAAACGAGCGAAACTAAAAGAAATTGGAGCATAAATCAAGGTTTGTATGATTATGTGATGGTGTTTGATTGATATTGGCATTGATGCGCTGTTCGCTTGGGGGTGCGTCTGCCACGTCACCTGGTTGTTATGACCCCCGCGGTTACGTCACATGTACCTTCGACCTCGCTATTGGAACTCATCAGAAGGATCCCGATAACAAGTTTTCTTATATACTCCGCCAAAGTGGTTCGGTTACGCATTCCATGCTTGGTTTGATGCCTCAATCACTAAATATGGGTGTTATACTACATCAGTCACACTGACTGGGAGTCTTGTCCTCTCCTGGGTTATCGCGGGGTATAGTGTGCAATACAGTTCTGTGCAGTTCTGTGCCTCAGATATTTATAACGCTCTCGGACTACCTAGAAACTACAGAACCACAGGATAATATCCTCCAATCCCCTACCACCAGAGCACTGCTCGGTTCCTTCTTTCAGGTTTCACGATCCCAAGGAACTTGACGGTCCATTCTCCCCACAAACACAAACAGCAACTAGCATCATGATTATTGGTCGTGTTTGCCAGAGCGTTGTCGCTTCGGTATATCTACTGGATATTACCCACTTCCCATCTAACTGTTCACTTGAGTAGACAAAGTATCGGGCGAACGAATCATTAAGCTGACTATGTCAAGACCGATATCTCTCTGAATATTGCGCAATTTCAGTCTTCAGATAACTATTAAATTTAAGCTTATACGGTGTCCCGAGAAGCCTCTGCGTATTTACACAAGTACCTAGTTTCACGCCCTGCACTAGTTCCCTACACCTTTCAATAGTCACCTATCGTGCCGACCGTAACATCATAGAAAGCCTCCTCTCTTCGTCCCTCAGCTCCTGCATCCTTCGTTCTCGGTCTAGTGCCTTGTCGAGGAGACCAGACAAAATGTCGCAATAATAGTCATATTCCTTCTGGGCCGCGTCCTTCGTGGCTTGGTCGTAGGACCCATATACGATCGCCTGCTTGTCCAACTTCTGCTGCGTTATGTGCTTTGTATAATCTTCGGCAGCCTTTATCTCTCTTTCCAGATGCTCCTTTTCAAATTCAACATTAGCCAATCCTTGTAGGATCTCGGCTTTAGATGACATGGCTTTCTTGCTGTACTGTAGAGCTATATAATTTTCAAGTGCTGACGGATCTTACGGGAGGGTTCTTTTTCTGGCGAAATGGTTGAAACCTAGAGAGGAGCGAGGTCTTATATCTTTTGAGCGTGTGTTGTCACTCACGGCTGTCGTCTAGCTGAATGGTTCGAGCCAGTGTTTCCCTTGTGAATAGTGAGCTATTTCTTGGGATCAATGCGTATACCGCCAATGGAAACATGTATGACTTGGTGTTCGCTGTAAGTAATAATGGTGAGACTCAATGTCCTTGTAACGCGATACACGAGCATCACTCACAAAATCCCCCGCAAGTGGGTTTGTCACACAAGCAATACCCATACCCACATGCTGTTAATCAGTGACGGCAGCCAACAAAAGGCCTCAAGGTCATTGCTTTTATTCACTCAAGAACAGCAACCTTCGTCTATCTACTTTCTTTTCAAACCCAAAGAAGCACCTGAGGCATCCAATCATAATACTGACAGACCCCTACAGATCCTCACGTTTCCCCATTTCACTTAACAGATCATCATAAGGGCCCACAGTCAAAAAACAAATTGTAAGTTTTGGTTCAGTTGAAAAGTCTGTAACTAAGCTTTGTACGCTTGCTGCTTCATCATTCAAGCTATCACCAAAGCGCTATGCGCAAATCCCTCAACAACTCCCTCTCCTTGTCCCTATAGTTCTGCAGCTGCTCAGCCCGCTCCTCTTGCTTATCGCAGAGCCTTGCAATAGTCACACACAGGCGATCATGCTCCCTTCTTGCCGACTCCTTTTCGGCCTCGCTGCTTCTTCCGTTCATTATCCTCTGCGCCTCTCTCCTTTTCTCCATTAGGTCTTGTATTTCCCACCTGGCGGTATCATAGTTGATCTGCAATCGCTCCATAGTTGCTCTGAGCCTTTCGAGCTCTGCCTCAATTACAGCTTTAGAGGGCATAGTGTTGTAGCTGTGCGGTCAAGTGGTATAAGACGTGTAGGTATTGACTTAAAATTCTTGGAATAAATTATTTGGCTGGAGATCGTTGACAAACCAAGCTCAGGGCGTTTTTATATTCCCACGGCAAGGAGTTTAATTCACTGACTAGAATGGACCTTCACTTTCGTCAACACTGCATATTGTGTAACTTGGGCAGAAGCAGTGAACCTACCGAGGCACTCAATTCGTTGGTTCCAATGTATAAAACGGCGAGTGTTAGAATCCAAAGCAATCACGCATTCCGGGATGTCTAGCTTTTCCTACGCAATCGCGGGGCGTGGTCGCACCGTGATTGAGTGTATTGTCAAGACCTGTTCGTCAGTGACGGCGGCTAGATAAGAAATTGCACTCCCTATCATCTCATCTCATGTCATGTAATTATTCACGGATCAGTTGTCTCGATGCAAGTATTACTTTTTCACTCAAGATTATGTTTCATTATACCACAGGGTTCGCTTCATTCTGATGCTTAATGAGGTCTGTGAGATAGCTTCATATGCGGAAGCCGATCGATAGCTAATATCCCTGAACCTTGAAGGCTTGGTGCAGTACATTGTGACATTACATTGAACGTTAAAGCGGACTCGAAGCCTCTTTGGGTACCGGTAGGCCAAATCGCTTCCAGTGCTCTTCTAAACTAGCAGCAAGGGTGGATATTGTAGTAACTGAAGTAGGTCTACCATGCCGTTGTTACTACCTGGCGTCAACAAGAGATAAATCCTGTGCCTTGTTACTTTACTTATCAAAAAGGAAATGATATATTTAGATATAGCAAATCCAAGCCCTGCACTACCTCCATTTACCTAGAGCCCAGCTTTGTAGAGAAGTAGTACATCTTATACTGCAAGTATGGTCAATCAGCTAATTTGCGAATCGTAATTCTCTCTCAAGATCTGTAACCTGTCCTTTAAATCTCAACACGTCCATCTCCAACCAGTCTCGCTTGATCTTCAGGTCCACCTCTTCACGAAGAAACTCCTGATATTGTTGCTGAGCCATGCTTCTCTGATCAGACCCAAAGTTTCCAGAAATTATCCCCTGGGCAGCGGCCATCTTTCCCTGTACCTGCAGTATCTCCCAACTCGTGTTTCTCATCTCTCTTTCAGTCGAGGATATGTCGGCTTTAACAGAAAAGATCTCTGCAGCGATCTCTACTTTAGTTCGCGGCATGTTGTTCTGGTTATACTATCAGGTGATAAAAAGGGTGTAGCTCTGTGGTTATAGTTATTTAGCTAAAATACGTTGCTTTACAGGAAATACTCTAAGTACCCATCTTAGGATGTCTTTTATAGCTTTCTGGTCTAGCATTTCACTGACTCGTACGTCAGAGCAAGATGTTGCTTTTGCAAACACTATCTACTGATCAGCTGTTGGTGTCATGGTGTACCACGAACAGGAGAAGTGAAACTACAGCTATGCACTAGGTTTTTAGTGCTGATATATGGCCTTGACTACAAGAGACTACAAACAATGGCTCATACTGGCTGTATATGATGTTGAGAGCGGCCATCTGTACCTGATGTTTGTTTACGGATTCATAACTCCCGGGCGATAATCGTGTCACTCATGCCGTTGTTACTACCTAGCGATATGTAAGGTTCGTGACGTGAGCCACCAGCCATGGGTCTATCAACTCGAAATAATACTCCTATCAAATCAGTTCGGGAAGTATGCCAGCCAACTACACAATTTCCACTACTTGGCTTCATGAGGTCACGCTTCCTGTGCCATGTTCCTTCATTCAATTTGACAAGAAGGAAGTACAAGTGTAAATTTGATAAACTCAAGCTTTTTATTGCTAATAATTTCTTAATGCTTCACCTTCTCAATCCTATACTATAGCAAAAGCCCTTTAACCAGCATCGATGGCGTCTTACGCTTGCAGTTGGTGCTGAAGCCTTGTCTCTTTTGCTTTCAGTCTCTGTAATTCCGCCCTGCTTCTGTTTTGCTGACGGTACAGTTCGTTCTCCTTATCAATAAATTCCGCAACTTGCTGTTGAGCCACGACGATCCGATCGTGCGGATAGTTTCCAGTTACTATCGCCTGTGCAGCGGACTGTTGTGTCTGCACCTGAATTATTGCCCATTTTATATCTTCTATTTCCTTCTCGGCAAAGGAAATGTCGCTTCTTGTGCGAACTAGTTCCAACGCGATTTCTGTCTTTGTATCCGCCATGATATCGTGGATATATTATCAAGTAGTTGAAGTGTTTTAGTTCTTTGGCTGAGTTTCTTTAGAGGAGATAGTTTAGTCGCCCAGCTTGGGCCCTTTTTATAGCTTGCTGGTAGGGCATTTCACTGACCGACTGATATTTAGGATCAGATATTTCTTGTGCAAACATAATTCAAGGATCCATCGATGGTGTCGCGGTACCCTAGGTAGAATCTGTGAATCTACCTACACCCCAAGTCCTTTGTGCCAATATAGCTCTCAGCCACAAGCATCGATAACTGATCCCATATCTAGCTTACGAAGTAGACATAGTATCATGATCTACCGAGTCACATACTTTGCTTATTACACGACCACGATGACCCGCAATGTCACATCGTTTTGTAGCCACTAATTAAAGGGGCACTATACATAACCACCACGATGATCAAGTGTAGTGTCAGGTTCAATGCATCTAGTGGGTGCTAACAGATGAAAAAAGCAAATCAAATTCACTGTTTCCGAAAAGATATCGTGAAAGTTTTTATGTATCTATGTTCTCCATTCGGATTTAAGCTCTCAGCCATAAGTCTCAATTGCAAGTATTCACTTTCCAGATGTGTTGTTTGCAGTCGATACTTGTGGCTGGGAGCTTAAATCTGCAGAGAGACCTCAGCAAGTATTCACATATCAACCGTCACAGTCCACCGAGTCCCGTTTACTACAGACAATGATCAATTATACATATGAGCAGTTCCAGTTAACTCAATACCTCTCCAGTAACTTAAACACTCCTTATGTGCTTTGAAGCACTGACAAGACTCAAGTATACGACTACTTCATTAGATCATGTTTGCACGACAACTACCAAGAGACAAATTTTACACCTCATTGCTTCACTCAACAAAGGCGTGTGGTCTTTGCATGCAATAGTCTTGATCTGAAGTTTATACCATTTCTAGCTTTCTGAAGTCCAGCCTCTCGTAACGGTATCGCTTATGATATTACAAGTGAATCGCCCCTTCAATGTGTTCTATCGCCTAGTCTGGACCTTTCCACTGGTTTTTGAAGTCTTCAAGCTCCTCCAACCTCTTCTCCAGCTTTGTCTGTTCCCTCTGGAGTCTCTCTTTGTCTTTCAATGCGCGCTCTTCATTATTCTCGTGTTCGTAAGATTGCTGCTGAGCCACGGCCTTCTCGGCATTGTTGTATTCCGCAGGGTCTGAGGTCACTATGCCCCCGGCAGCCAGCTTGAACCAGTATTCGTCTATAGCTACCCAATCCTCACTATCCTTCAACTTTGTTACCGTTGCTAGATCAGTTTTGGTGGTACGGATCTCTGTTTCGATCTCTCTCTTATTTTTGAAATCCCTTGTGCGCGGCATGTTGGGATGGTTGAACTAGCAAGTGTTGCGGTGTGTTGATGCGTTTGTTTGGGGGATGCCTCATAGAAGAGTTGGGAGGGTTGTTTGTATGACTGTTGTATGGTTGTTTGTGTGATTGCCCGTAGTTCATTTTGTAGGGTGTACCTACACCAGTTATTATAGTCTGCTTGGCTTGCATTTCACTGATTCACATGGCCGACTGGAACGTGGCTTTGGCTGTGACTCTCTGTTCAACAACGTGAGGAAACTCAGATTCAGAGTCATATTGAGTCTTCGGAGAATGTTTTGTTGGATTTACGATCCAATCAATGCTGTGAGCTGTCATGAACAAGCTACGCGCAACTTGTAGGCATCGTGAATGGCTCGCAGACTCCCCAAATAGCGGAACAAGGTGTCACGGTTGCTACCACATCACTACATTGGTGACGCAGGACAGTATGCAAGTGATGCATTGTCGCATTACTCGCTTTGACCATTCTTTAGAGTCCTTGACTCTATGCACAACTCTGACTTCTGATCTTGAATGAGGGATAATTTCTGATCAGCGTATCAGTTCATCGCTCGGAAATCCCGTCTTGTGAATCACCAGGACTTTGAGCATCCATTTCACGGGCATGGAGCAAAAAGGCTCCTAAACGCACCACCGCTCTGACTCTCGCGAAGACGGGGCTTTGCTGAGATGATACATCAAGCCTTGAGCCGATAATTCTACATCGCATATTGACAATGGCCAGGTAGTGTCGATGCTCAAGTTAACGTCATTGGCAAGAGCAGCCCCAATATGTATTAGTGCATCGGAAAACCTCGTGTTACCCGAAAAGCCCGCTCCAGAATCGGCAATCCCTTTTGCACTATCAGCAGCCATCATTCCAACCCCATACACGTTTCCATAACTGGCAACTCTAGCTCAAAGCTAGTCAAGCCGTGACATCATGGCTCACGCTTAGTGAGGTCCGTGATTTGCCAGTTGCTAATTATAGCGAGTCCACTTCGTATGCTACCCGGTAGATCGGCACTTTGAGGCTTGGAATCACGAGAATCAGCGCCACTAGCTTGGACTCTTTTCCATCAACGTTGCATTTTCGATCAGAGTTTACTCTGCAGCTCATGGTTTTAGTTAGTACTAAGCGGCAGTTAGTGTCGCGGGAAGACAGCGCATTATTACTTTAGCGACTTAGAGTTCGTAATTTCACCTATGCAGGGATGGTGTAATGTCTATTCTGCACCCGGGGACAGCGAGGACCACTGATGGTAGATCCGTAACGTAGTTTTTACTTTAGCTCATGTCGTATTGGGCTTGAATATCCGTTCGTAACGCGTCGATCTGTGGACCATGTGAGTGCGAGGGTGGCCACGGCAGTTTATGCATTTAGTAACATTTAATGTCCGCTTCATCCGCTTTGTTTCCCCTCATTCCATTCATCCTTCCATCACCCTTCTATTCCTCACAATCATTCACAATGCATCTCAATACACTTCAGTGTTTGGTCATCGGCCTGGTGGCCAATGCCGCACAATCATTCGCTGTGCCGACGAAACGAGAGGCTGTGAATAGCTGTCTTGTCCAAGCAAAAGTCCCAGTCGACACCAAGGGCACGCAAACATGGACCGAAGACGGCACCGCTTACAATCTTCGCCTTCAATTCGAACCCGTCGCCATCGCAGTCCCCACGACCGTAGCTCAAATCTCCGCTGCTGTCGCATGCGGCTCAAAACATGGCGTCGCAGTTAATGCCAAGAGCGGTGGCCACAGTTACACATCCCTTGGTTTCGGCGGAGAAGACGGCCATCTGATGATTGAGCTAGACCGTTTATACAGCGTCAAGCTAGCCAAGGATGGCACTGCCAAGATCCAGCCTGGCGCACGACTTGGCCATGTCGCCACTGAGCTCTGGAATCAGGGAAAGCGAGCTCTTTCTCATGGAACTTGTCCTGGTGTTGGTATCGGTGGTCACGCACTGCACGGTGGTTACGGAATGGTCGCGCGCAAGTACGGACTCACGCTGGACTTGATGAAGGGCGCTACTGTAGTTCTCCCCACCGGAAAAGTGGTCCACTGCTCCAAGACCGAGAACTCGGATTTATTCTGGGCCATTCGCGGCGCCGGTGCTTCATTCGGCGTCGTCGCTGAGCTCGAGTTCGACACCTTCGCTGCACCAGACCAAATCACGTATTTCGACATTGGTGGATTGAACTGGAACCAACAAACAGCTCCTCAGAATCTGCTGGACTTTCAGGAGTTTGGAAAGACAATGCCTGCGGAGATCACTATGCAAATGGCCATCTCCAAGAATGGATACAGTGTTGATGGTACTTTTGTCGGTACGGTGGCTGACCTTAAGAAGGCTCTTCAGCCGCTGCTTACCAAGTTCAATGTGCAAGTCAGTGCGACGACTGTGGATTGGATTCAGCTTGTTACTCACTTTGCTGGTGCCAATGTCAACATTAACCCTACCAGCGCTTCATACGATGCTGTAAGTCTATCTCTCCTATAATTGTGATTATTCGCTAACAATTTGCAGCACGACAACTTCTACGCCAGCAGCCTGCAAGCGCCTGAACTCACTCTCGCTCAATTCAAGTCCTTCGTTGACTACATCTCCACCACTGGCCAGAGCAGCAGTCACTCGTGGTGGTTGCAGATGGACATCTCTGGCGGCAAAAACTCCGCCATCTCCAAGCACAAATCCACCGACACAGCGTACGTTCATCGCGACGCGCTTCTTCTCTTCCAATTCTACGACAGCGTGGCGCAGAACCAGAAGTATCCCTCTGATGGCTTCAACCTGATCAAGGGTCTGCGACAGAGCATCTCCAATACCCTGAAGGCGGGTACTTGGGGTATGTATGTCAATTACCCTGACTCGCAGCTCAAGGGTGACAGAGCTACCGAGATGTACTGGGGAAGCAACCTCGCCAAGTTGGAGTCCATCAAGGCGAAATACGACCCAAAGAACATCTTCCGCAATCCTCAGTCAATTAAGCCCAAGGCTTAAAATAATCCATATAAAGAGTTGTATTTTTATTGCTACATATAGACTTGTTCTTTAGCGTGTTTTATTAGTTTAATATTATAGATTTGTTTTTCATTCAAGCCAGGTCCCGGGTAGCTTCTATATTTGTTTGTTTTCTAAATTGGCCTTTAAATAATTCGGCCAAGTTACTCGGGCTACTCATATAGTATGCTACTTCCCTACATAGAGTTTCCCTACATTTCTATTCGAAGCATAATATTTTCCAGCGGTATATACTTTTGCAGCTCCGTGGCATTACGCACACTGTAATTGACCTCGATGGCTACACATTAACTCCAAGGGGCTAACAAAACATAGCCAAAAGGCTAAACTTAACGAAACTGAATGCATGACATATGATTTAAATTCCCTTTCAACGTCCCCTTCTCAGTTGAGGCATAAATAAACATGACTCGGTAACGACAACAACGTTGGTAGAACTAACAGTCTTGGTTGACTGTTGGTTGTTACAGCTCTAACGCGCTTTGAGTTAGTTCCGCTGCGAATTGGAAGATATGATTGGCCCAGCAGTCAATTCACCGCATGATTTGCCCATCGGCTGCCTAACTGTGCCCGAAATAACGGGGCCGGTTTTAACGCCAGCGAACCAACACTCGACTCACTTTAAAAAGTCTTCCCCTTTTCTATCATCACTTCATCCATTCCCTCACCAATTTTCCCTAGAAAATCATATTATCGCAACAATGTCGGACCTCAGCGACCGGATGCTGCAGCTAGACATGGCTCTGACCCAGAACGGGACAGCAGCCACGCCCCATCTCCGTCAAGCGCGGATCAAACGGAAAAACAGCCCTACAGACATCAGCCATTTAGTCTTTGGTCCGCAGCGTGGGAAGAAGCATCAATTGTGGATCACGGATCGAATCATGGAACCTCAGACAATTCCTCACTTCTTTGAGTTTCTCATGAATGGCGAACTTCCTGGGGATCGCAAAACATCACGTCCTTTGCTTACGGTCGAAGAGGTCAAGAACTTGACTAGACCATCCTCGGAATGGGCGCCAGCTCCACATAATCGACAAATCAGATCGACTGGGGAATGGATAGGGATTCGAATTGGTTCGTATGAAGACAGTTCGAGACTCTGGCCGATTGCCAAAGAACTTCACGCTATGAAATCCAAACTTTGGGAAGGGATACCGCCTATATCTGAGAGACGATGGCAAGAGCTGGGGCTTGATCATCCCGATAGATTCCCCGAAGCGTGTCGTTACTTCGTTGCGGTTATCAATGTCTTTATCTACCTGAACACCAAGCGCACCAAGGCGGCTCTGCGAAAGACTTATAACTTGATATGGGAACATCTCAGTGTGTTTGAGCAAGCCGTCAACGCAAAGAGGAAAGCGGAAGCAGAAGAAGGCGTTTCTCAGCACGTATCAGTCACTGGTCTGTGGTATGAGTTCATCAGAGCGCAGTACGACTCCATATGTGAGAATGCGCACCATTGGATCATCGAGCACATTGATCGCATACGAGAATCAATTGTTCAAGAACTCGCCCTGCACCAACCCGATCATCCGGATCATTACAGCGATAAACAATGGGAATTGACAAACAAGCTGCACGACCTTGCCGAAAACACCTCTCAGGCTGATTACACCATAATGATGCCTACTGACGGATACAAAGGCGACAGCCTTCCAGTCAAAGAGGACGATTTTCTTACAGAAGCTCATGGTGGTGGCTTCCGCACAGAAACAATCAGCTGGTCTGCGAATCTAGCATGGCGAGCGTCCGACTACACCAAACGCGTCAGATATCTTGACAGAAAGGAAATGTACAGCCACTTTCAGCATGAAGACTTTAGAATGCTTCGAAACTCCGTTGGTGTAACCGACCCAGCGTGTATGGTTGTCTCGGCGATTAGTCAGATTGATGCACAATCTATGGCTAGGGAAGAACTAAGAGGCCTCCCGAATCATCCAGATTTTGTGCCTTGGATTGAGTATGCTCGACGAAGGTCGAATAAACATTTGGGCTTTGTGGCATTCAGACTTTGTCATGAGTATAGTCCTGAGAAATGGGATTTGTTCAAGGTCAAGTTTGAGGCTGATATTTCTAATTGGGGACGAGGGACGGTCGGCATCAATGATATACGCAAGGCGTGTAAGATTCATTGGATTGATGGAAAAGAGAAGGATATTCCGGATGATGATATTGAAGCTGCTAAGAAGTGAGTGCTATGATTTCAGACAAGGTACGAAAACTGCTAACAGCTATGCAGGCATTTCGAAACCCTTTCGGATCAGTCAGTACACGACAGAGTGTTCCTCGTCATCGATGAAGCAACCATGAAATCATATCTCGAACCAGAACCCGGAAAAGAAAATTTCGTCCTCGCAGTTGACGCAAATTACAACCCAACAAACGAAGAGAACGTCGAATCGCCAGGCTACAAGGGAACTTTGCGCATACTAGGCAGTCTTCTTTGGGATGAGCTAGGCGCACTGTTGGTGATGCAGAGCGCGTTTCTAGAGAATCTCTGGCCGATGGCGATGCATGATGCTGAGGGTATTTACCGCGGCATCAGGACTACATCAGTGCTCAAGTTCTCATCTTATCAAGAGAATCTGAACTGGAGGCTTGCGAGTGAGATTGTTCCCAAGTTGGTTGCTTTCAGAAGGAGACTTGAGTTCAGATCGAGGAGGTAGATTGACGGCGCGAATAGCTATTAACTGAATTGTTGTTCCCGTGGCTATTAATCCCTGCCAGCCTTTTTGGCCGCCATCCTCGCTCGCGTGATCTGCTTCTTCCAACCAAAACACTGATTGCACGCTACATGTTCTGGTCAGAATTATGTTTTTCAATATGCAACAGCCGCGACTTACTACCACTGTGATGTTTCTTGCAGACATAAACGCCATCGTCGTTGACGGAGGCATCTGGACTTTCGATTGCATCGCGGTCTATAGTGTCAAACTACATCGCGAGTAAGGGTTGTAAATAAACGATTTCTAGTTTAGGGAGAGAAAGAATGGCAACGTACACCGTAAAAAGCGTCGTTCTCTTCACGCAAATCGGCGCTACAGTCATCGCACTATGGAGAAGATGTTAGACATTTTGATAGGTTTTGAGGAGGGAGAGTGTACTGACGATTTCTGCGAGATGCTGTTGGCAGAATACTGCGTCGTTGATCTCAACAGTGGCGGCCATAGTTGTGTCAATGAGAGAATTGAGAGATCGAGTATAGCATAAATTAAGATGGAATGAAATGAAATTTTAGGAATGGCGAAAAAGTCGTTTTATAAAGTGATGCATTTTGGGGTCACGTCAGTGGCGGGGGAGATCTGCGAGACACTACTGCAGCATTTGTGCTTGGACCCCAGCTGAAAGATGGCATGGTCCAATAGTGAGGTCAAGAGCTAAGCGTCAACTGTATGTGATCGGCGCTGGTATTCTTGTAGCGAGACAATTGGGTGGAGATACGAGCTTATTGACTAGAATCCTGGAACTCAGCTGCCAATATGAGACATTCTTTCCCCTTTTCAAAGAAACCTGGTTTTCGTGATGAGGTGTAAAGGTTGAGGGGTAAAAAGAAGCTGCAGCCTCAACACAAAGGCAAAGAGTACAAAGTAACACATTTTAGCCGATGCTCAAGAAAGAGATTAAGAACAATTGGAATGGAAATGCGAACCAAAGTCCCACGCAATGGTAATACATAGTTGAAACAAAGTATAACAAACAAAGTATAACAAACTACGGTATATTCATTAAACGATCTAAATAAGAACTGACTATATAGAATCTATCTCAATAGTTAATAAAAACAAACACTCATCATGCACTAGTGTAACAGTTGATTTGCCTGCCTCCAAGTCTGTGTGAATCGATAGCCGTCTTCGATGGACATCCTGGCGAGGAATCCACAATATTTTCCTAGAGCCCTTCATGAGCCAGGCTTCGGACTTTGAACAGGATAGCCTAAGGTAACGTGGGTTCCAGTGATCTTCTGCAATCGCATTTGGTACATCTCTAGAAATACCACGTTTCATGTCGTATTCAAGGACACCAAACCCCGTGTCGAGTAGCTTGGGGGCTACAAAGGTCAGAGTTGTAACGTGATCCACGAGAGAGTATACCCGAATCCAGGTGCCATCTTTCGCATTCCCAATGGTTATAAATCCTTGGACAAAGCTCTTTATAAAGACCGCAATCAAAGCACTTGAATCTAGGGAGACTGTCATAATGATTCCAGAATTGAGTTGCAAAACAAAACACTGCATTTCCTTTCCACTCATGATGTCCCATATCACTAAATGACACCTACTTATGTCCCCTGCGATTCGGCCATCAGCTGTAATGGTGGATATGCAGTATTGAAACGAACGTGAGATAGATACCTTCCTTAGGTATCTGCCTGTCTTGAGATCCCAGAAATTGATGTCATCATCCAAAGTTACGATCTGCTCTTCTCCCCAGAAAAGTATCTTCCTTAGAGCCCGTTTAGCATCCAAGTGCTCTTCAATCCGTCGCTCGCAGTAGTAGAGGCCCGTGCGGTGGTCAAAATTGAAAATATGAATGGCACCATCATTAGTGGCCAAAGCAAAGCAGTCGCTAGGACCAAATGCTAGTGTGCTAGGGATATAAAATGAACCCGAGGGCATATTTGGAACTGTCTTGGGGACATGGTAGAATTTGCCATCGGATGCTACGCTCAGCATGTCGAGCGTTCCATTACTACTGATGGCAGCAACCTTGCCACTTGGTAATGCGGTGAACGCCTTGACTTTGTTGGCAGATCGTTGAGTGGCAGGTTGTGAATGGCTCAAGATTGCGTCCAAGCTCCAGATCTTGAGAGTGCCGTTCTGAAACCCGAGCGAAGCAAGTTGCCGATTTCCCCCATAGCATATTGTCCGAGTAAAATCGCTCGACACCTGCCCTACCAGTTTTTCCGCTTCTATATCCCACAATTCGATGCCGAAGTCACCACAAATGGCTATCAAACCGTCGTCTACCCATGATGCATCATACACATCCTTGGTCTGGTCGAACCGCGCAACTATTTGAACGGTTATGAATGACCCCCAAGAGTACAACACGAGATCATTCCTCTGGGCTACCACACAGCATGTCCGATCACGACTAACTGTGACAGCTTCAGGAGCTTTTGTGCCCGTTAGTGACATTAGGTTGAACATTTGATGCTTCGCATCAATGCCCCAGATAGAAATATCAGTCGATCCTAGAATTAGGAGAGCCTGTGGATGAGAAACAGTATGTATCCAGGCAGTGTATTTGACGTGGGTGACTTTGCAACTGTAGACCTTTGTTAGGCTCGCCAAATCCCAGATGTCGATGACTTGGAAGTCTGATCCTAGGGCAAGTAACTGTCCGTCTGGCGAGATGGATGGAGTAGTTGACCAGTAATGTTTGTGAATTGTAAATTTTCTGTATTCCCCGTTTGGCAGATAGCAGATAGAAAGTTTGCTTTGGTCTTCTGTGTCACCATATAATGTGACTAGTGAGTCTCCGCTAGGGTGGAATGTAAATCTGGACTGGCGACCTCCAGGAGATTCAATCGACTTGACAAGTTCACCAGTGGAAGCGTCAATGAAGAGGATACTGTCGTCATTGCTGTTGATCATTGCAATTCGTCGCCCGTCAGGCGAAAATTCGCAAATGGCCGAGTAGTTGTAACGACTTGCTATACCCGGAATAGTCTGGACACAGGCGTCCCAATGTTGGAAGTCTGGGGAGAATACACATATGGATTTGTCGATTTCCTGGTCAAAGTACCCCTTGACTTTGCTGAGTTGTGGTGTGAATATCAAAGCCGAGTCATAGAGTTGAAGTGGAGCAACATCCATAATGGTTCTGTGCGTGAAAGCGAAACGTACAGCATCTTTGACCAAAAGTTTCAGCTCGATAGGCCCCCTACTCTTTGAACGTTAGTTAGCGGCGAATTTAATTCTCTCTAGAAATCACTACTAACCACCTTATCTTCTAGTCTCTGCATCGCTTTAAGTGCTCCTGAGGTACACCGCAAAAGACTCATAGCCTCAAGCCAGTAGAGGTACTTCTCCTCCAAGAATAGGCTAATCATATGATAGCATAAGCTGTTTTGGTGTTGATTTTCGGCCAGAGGCCATGCACAGAAGTGATCAACCCAGTAGACGCAGGCATATGCAGCCATAGTGAGAGGGGCACTCGGTAAAACAGGTATGTTGTCGATTAAAACACAATTATCCTTGAGTTCGTAGAGATTGCGATGAAGTATATCCTCCATAACCTTGATGCTGCTGAGGAAGATGGAAAGTTGCTGTTGTGCTATTCCCGAGTGTAAGATCTTCGGCGTAGTGCGTAAGAAGTCATTGACGGACTGATGAATAGTGTACACTCTATCTCCTCTTACTGTCAGGAGGGAACCACAAGACACAATGAAGCTCATTATTGTCTCCTTATCTTCAACCCACTCAGTTAGACTTCCGTCAACGACGGCTAGCTCTTGTAGACTTAATGGCCTCATAGCAACAGCTATCGCGGCAAGAATAGCTCTACACCACTTCATATCTCTATCGTTGATATCACTAATCATCCTTTCGTATAGCTCGTTCAGTCCAGCGGGGAAACGATTTAAGATACTGGAACTGTGGTAGTGTTTGACGCCAGGCTTTTCCAGTTCTTGACAGACTAAAGCAACCCAAAGGAATGTGTCGTTCGCATTATCAAGAAGATGTTTGCGGATACGCTCTCGACTTGGCTGGTCATACGTTGAATTGAGCAGATTGACCTTGCTATCAACAAATTTGATGACAGCATTTGAGATCGAAGCGTGGTTGAGTTCCAGGTGTAATCGAACTTGACTTTGCGTTGCATCGAGCTGCGATTCTATCTCAGGCCAGTTACGGCTCGAGATTACCCATTTTGCTTTGAATGTGATTGAACACTGGCTGATGTAGCCAATAAGTTTCTCGCGACCCTCGGTGCACTCATCCAAAGCATCAATAATGATGACACAATCCGCAGATGTCTCATCTTCGAGGATGGCGGTAAGGATCCCTGACAGTGCGTACCAAGCGTTATGATCGGTGAAGATATTTGAACCAGCTTGATCGTATTCTCTGCGAACATAGGACTTCAAACCCGGTCGCTTGCTAACGAAAAGCCATATAACTCCGCGAAGCACGTTTGATGCGGTTCGATGGGAAGGCCGTGCGGCTTGACAGAAGAAGTAAAAGACACCGTCATCTGACGTTTTCTCTAGCTCTGTGATAAGCCCAGCTAGAAGCATCGTCTTGCCTTTACCAGGGTCGCCTCTTACCCAGAGCAAATGTTGTTCTGGAACGTCGCGCCATTGCAAAAAGTTATCACTGTATAGAATCCAGCTGTAACAGTCTTTAAGCAGGCCGCCCTTTTCGCCTTCAATGCGCTTTTTATCCGCCTCAGGGTTGGTGATATAAAGATCTTTGAGACACGAGTCCTTCTTTACCTAAATCGCTATCAGATATCTACAAGAGAACGCGTGTCAATAGCCCACTTACATCTGTCTCGTAGATATAATTAGTCTGTTTATCGATTTTAACGTGACCGGCGTTTGCGGCTTTCCCTACATGCATGTCATTCATTGTCAAGACCGAGTATTGTACTTGAAGAGACAATTGAGCCTGCAAGCATCAGAGAGAATTAGTATGCAGTAGGAGCGTACCAATCTCTTGTCAAGTTCCAATGACATCCGACACACCTAGCCCTAGGGCCAACACTCAAGATTTCTACACTTCTGACCACGTCACATCACACACCGCCTTAATTTCAACCACCCTGCCTTTCCCTGGATTGATTTTGTTGCTGCATGATTGAGTGTAATGGAGGGGGCGTTGGCCAACCAACACTCGTCATCCTCATCCTAGCCATTATTGTGTACGCCACGGCGCTAACGGCTGTCACATCTTTCTCTTTGGGCGAAAAAAAAAAGAAACAAAGAAAATACCATGGCGGCTTGAATAAGTACTTAGGCATCGATTCGCGCTCCTTTATGTTTTTTTCCACACCATCCTAGCCACTGTTAGAAATGAACAGCAGTTTCATAGGCCCGTCCCGAGTCAATTTGCCCCAAAAAAGGACCTTTAGGAGCCTTTTGACTGCTGACGATGTTTCAAATTGTGTTTGTCCTTTTCTCACATCTCAAAGAGACTCATAAAATTCCAAGTATTAAATAAACTAAACAGGTTTGCGTCTAGACAAATGTTATGATCTAGAGAATCTGACGTGCTTATCAAAATACTAGAGTATGTCCATAAATGGTTAAAGAAGATGCCACTAGAGGTGGTTCACTTGACTCCCAATACTGATGCTGTCGTTGGCAACATTTACAGCCTTCCCAAGTATATTGATAATCCGGTCACCCTACAATAATCATTAGTATCAGCACCACGTAGTTTACAAAAGGCTCACCCGTGTTGGAGAGGGGCCTGGTGGTATCATGGCTTTCCGAATTGCTGCCACAACAGTAGCGTAGCCGTCAGCGTCCTTTGTCTCGAACTTGCTGATACCAATATGGTCAGCACGAATAGGTGCGGCATCGCCACATCCATGAAGTTGAGCGGACTCAGCTTCGACGATCTAAACGCGTCAATCTCAGCATCTGCCTGCTAGCTGGGACATGAGTTCAAGAAGAGGTATCATACCTGAGCCGATCCTATGCCCCATCTTGTTTTCAGAGTTTCATAGAAAAAAAAAGCTTCGATCCTATGATCCCTATCTTTAGAGAATCTGCGCTTATTAAGAACCTGTGAAAATGCTCTTGTAAGCTCATCTAGGCGCTCAGAATCAATACCAAGAAGCTTCAGAGTTTGCTGCTGTGTGTCAACCTTGAAAAGGTCAAGGACTCTGCGGACAACTTCAGCGGGCCGCGCCACTGATGATCCCCGGAATGGTGTTCCCAAGAATACCAATCCACGGATATTCTTGGCGATGGATGCTTCTGCTGAGTTCTCAGGTTTATGCTCTCCATGAACCAGAATCTGAGCAGCAACTAAACCTCCGAGGCTGTGAGCAACGAAGATTATTGGTCGGTCCACCTATTTCCATGTACAAGAGTCAATATTTAAATTCGTGCTCGTACTGCATTCGAAGTTACTAACGGTTTGTGTGCTTAATCGCTCTGCAGCCAGCTTTGCACACACGTCTTCGGCATCACTATGGATCTCAGTCTTGGTGGCGCCAGACTGGCCAGCACTAGTGATATTGGTGTCATAACCAAAGAGAAAGATGCGAGATGCTGGAATGTCGTTGGGCAATAAATCTTTAGGCCAAACGACCCCATTTTTTGCCCAGGTCTTTTCTCGATTCCCCCGCAACCCATGCAAAAAGACAATGCTAGGATTTTGCTTGAGCTGAGTTACGTGGTGAAAACGGGTCAACTTACTCGGCTTGCGCGTTTTCTCCATTATATACTTCTAGTAAACCGTATTGGGCCATCATGAAGATACCTGCGGCCTGACTTTACCATGGGGCTTCGTTGTTAGTCGACAAAAGATGTACGATCACGAATTCTCGATCAATTATCGAAGCAAGGTGTTCACCGCCTGTAAGACTTCTACTTTCGGTGTACAAAACTGAGTGGTGAGGCCCGATGCAAGATAAAGGTCAAGACTGCTCAGGTGACGTGTACTACAAATGGCTTCCAACACAACCCCACTGGCGTGATAAGCACGGTGTGTCTTTATAAAATGATATTGTGGAGGCAATTCAGGTGTGTGATCGAGCCCGCAAGGCGCCTGAATGGTTAGCCAGCTAGCAAACAGGAAGAATACAGCACCGCGTCCTCCTGTTGTAGCAGGGCTCATTCTCAAAAATAAAAGTCTGTATTATCAGCCACACTAACGGCAGTCTCCTGATGGTTTTATTTCAAGAGCTCTTCGTCTACTCTTCCGTTCAGGGCTAGGTTATGGTGCGCTGGCGGGATGCTTCCCATTATTGCCGCTGAACGGATGGATACGGGCGGGCTGATTTTTGCTGAATGGATCAAATATTGTCAGACTCGCTTTTCAACTCCCCACAACAGACAGGCGCCACGTTAGATAACAAGTGAATTCAACCGCACTTCCCCGCCCCCATCGATGAGTTTTATCCCTGCTATTGATCCCCCTGGAGCTCACTACCCCGCTCAATCGGGCGCCTGGTCAAAGCATGTTATTTGTCGAAGTTGAAAGGGACTGTTTACCCTTTCAGATGTCTTCACAGATCTGTGCAACCAATAGTTGCTCTTTCGCACAGCATACTTAATGCGGCCCTTATGAGGAAAAAGAGAAGAGAATATAGAAAACAGATAGTTCTACTCAGTACATGCACATAAAAGCGGAACAATCTGGCATTTTTGTTCTGTTTTCTATTAGAATTTAAATATTTTGAAGTTCCTATAAACTATATTCGGTATCAAGAAATAATCTAGAGGGATATTGTTAGGACCTCAATAAAATATAGTATAACTTGAAGCGAAT
Organism: Fusarium sp. NRRL 25303; assembly: GCA_013396255.1. NCBI lineage: Eukaryota > Fungi > Ascomycota > Sordariomycetes > Hypocreales > Nectriaceae > Fusarium > Fusarium sp. NRRL 25303. The sequence goes on along the minus strand of JAAOAY010000672.1, from coordinate 14,695 downwards.
CCTAGGGCAGAAGGAACTTTACACGCTTGGTCGAGACTTTCAGAATCTAGATATTCTCGCGTCATCCAGAGTCGCGTTTCTCCCAGCCTCGCTCAGTATTTACCCAAGGACGAGAGAAACCTTCTGAAGCTCTAGTCCTTCCCAATCCGATGCTATCACTTCCCCGCTAGCAAGTCGGTACGCAATACCATCCTTCCACTCAACCCAAAGCACAAGATACAAGTCCTCCCTGAATACCGGTAGCCGCGTCTTCCATTTCTCTCGATCCCATGTCTTGGAACATCTTTTCAATCTGCACACTGCCACTATATCAACCTGTAACCCTGCCTCATCTCCATTCACATTCTCCGGGAAGCGATCCCTTGTTTCCTTGTTAGGTAAGTGCAGTTTTCCGATATCCTTTCCAAATCTATCGCAAAGCTTTGCTTCATTGTCCCACAGGAAGAATAGCTTATGAGAGTCCTGCTGATATCCTGAGAGTCTGGCTTGGACTGTCTCACAAAATAGATAGGGCGTTTGCTCAGGCATGAAGGGAGGTGTGGATTCCTGGATCTCACTCACGGGGAAAGGATAGTACCACTGCGAAATTCTCCCATAGGGCTTAAGCATAGATTCGTGCTCAAAGAGGTATTTGCTGCAGCCATCGGGGTAGATGCGAGGTTCGTCCTCGGGTGCTGGTACACGCTTCCACCCTGATGGCAGAGGTTTGGTGAAATCCTTATATCCCTCACGTTTCTCAAACCAAGTAGATCGAATTCTTCGCCTTTGCTCCGGCGGATCATCCGCTGATCTGCTTGTGTACCACTCAGTAATGGGAAATGCTTCTTCAACATATTCTTCTTCACAGGTGTAGTTGCTATCAACCCGGATTCCTGTCTGGCTGCGCGTATAGACAGAACCTTTCCAACCTAGCCACGACCACGAAGGAAGGTCAGAATATTCAAAACGCGTTTCAATGGGTCTACTTGACGCCATGCGACGTTGTAGGCCTTTCGTCCCTGATGCTCGCCAACAGAGACTATGTTCGAAGAACATCTCTGGAATCCCATACAAGAAACCACCTTCAAATGAGCGACTGAAAACTGATAGTAGACCCGACAGAGCTGGAAGAGCATCTTCCTCAAAGGTCAAAGACCGCTGATTATATTCGTTAAAATAACGGCCAAGAGATGAGTCATCCGGGAATCCAGCCATGACAATATTGGACTGAGGACTCAGCTCATTATTCATCTCAGCAAACAGGGTGAGCTCCTCATGCCAAAGATTACATGAGCATACCCAGTGGGCCTCTTGATTATAAAAGATAATCTTTCTCTCAGCCATCGCATATTCCTGACAGGTCCAACCTCTCTGGTAGTAAGCCTGAAGCCGAGCTGGAAAGAAAATCATCTCATCCATGGCAAAGGTATTCCGACGAATGAGCGTTTCCTCCCCAAAAGGGATGACATTCTGGCTTAACCCTCGAGGTTTGGATATGCCCTTGAGGCCAGGAATACCCGACGCAGAGTCGCCATCTGTAGCAACGATAGTCACAATGGCATTGGCATAGATCGAACCCATTGACCTCAACTGCTCAGAAGCAGCCTTTGGGTCATAGTGGGTAACACAGAGTGCATCTGCCCACAAGTATCGCTCGTCAATGGCCGAGGTTAGATACATGGCGTGGCGGATAATAGGCGAGATAAAGTCTGAGAACTCGGGGGTTGCCAGAGCGAATGGCTTTTGGAGGTCTCTGAAGGTGTTCGAAGTAATTTTGGGTGGAGTATGGCTTCCGTAAGTGTAACTTATTGCCACGTAGTCAACGAGTTCGAGGCCTGGGACAATGCATTGCTTCTGCACGTCTACTAGCCAAGCAGGGCGCGTGGGCCAGACTTTGAGAGGATTTTCGCACCTGGCACCATGTGATGCAACGCATTTGTGCTTCCATCTTTTAATAATTTCGACATCAGCCCAGCTCTTATCAAGCACATGCCCATTGCCCGGGTGGTTAGGCACATCATCCTTCTTCACCAGAAGCAAATCCCAAAGATGACCGGTGCCATTGAGTGATTGACTCAGACTTATGCTGTTCCCTTTATGGGACTTTCGAAACCCCATGACCCTTTGATCGAAAGTTTCTCCTTGAGAGAGGACATAGTCAATGAATCTCTGTAAGAGTTCTTTGTGGTTCAGACACGTAGTCGACAGCGCTTCTTTGTAAGTTCCAAGATTGATCTCAGGCGCAGATTCAGGATCTGCAAATTGAAGCCAGATAGCCTTGCAGGTCGGACAACCAGATGCCCACGACGGACTGTTGTCTGCAGGTGTTGTAACCATGACCTAGCTGGCTAGGATAAAGAGAAAGAATATTGAGAATAGAAAAAACTAGTCTAATTACGTACACTAACGTGCTTAAATGCCGTGCGACTCTCGAAGGTCATCATATGATTTGATGAGGGGTAAATGTATATGCATAATGAGCGCAGATAAGCGGCTCCCGCTTTCCTATCCGCCTGCATGCCCCATCACGTCTCACGGATCCTTCTGTAAAAGGGCGACTGGGCCGTACCAGCTGCAACCTGCCTAAATGGACATGCCGGTAGTTGATTATTGCCTAAAACGTTAAGCTTTTGGCTGACAACACCAGTGAAAATAACGATACATCCGCCCCCCAGATATAAGCTTTCACCATGAAACTGGTTATGCAATACAAGCCTGTTACTTGGGATGTATAAGGATGATAGAGCATATTTATTTTCAATCTTGGTGACTCTTTGGTCTTCACTTCTTCGGACATTATATTTAGAGTTTTCCTATAGATGGCGAAAGCTGACCTTCAATCACCACGGCATTGCCGCCTTTTGCCGAGTCTAATTAGCACCTGGTGCGAACACTAGGTAGTTTCTGCCACAAAACTCAACCGAAAGACCCTGTCCACTAGAAAGCATTCAGTCAACGGTTCGGCAGGCCCAAATATCAAGCCGGATATTCCTGACGGCGACGGGAATTGTGTTCTCTCCCGAAGTGGGATTGTGATATGAATTAGACTTTGTAAACCTGTTACAGTAGCATCGAACAAATACACACTCCGGTGCTTCCGATGGCGTCCCTTAAATATTTAGTTGTGGCTCCTGCAGAAGAAAACTCAAGTTTAGTGTTTCTGAAACATCATCTGGTTAGATTTCTTTCTTACTTCGAGTATAGCATTACAGCAGGCTTCATTCACTTGCGATATACTAAAAGAAACACCGACGTCCAAACAATTATCAGTTCGTCAACATGGATATTATCAAGAAGTCAATTCCGAAAAGCATCTTGATCTTTGGTGCTGCTGGCCACATCGGCCAACCGCTAGCGGAATTTCTCACACGAGAAGCCCCAGATATTCAACTCTCGCTCGTTTCAAGGAGCCCCGAAAAACAAAAAATGCTACAGCACAAATTCCCCAACGCCCAGGTTCTCGCAGCTGAATACGAGGACCCATCTTCGCTCGCCGCTGCTGTAAAGGGTGCTGAAGGCGTTTTCGTCATATCATCCAGCGGCATGTTAGAAACTAGTGCCATGACAAACCTCACAAATGTCCTCAAGCAAGATGGCTCTACAGTTCATGTCATCCGCTTGCTCGGGATATTCCCCGAGTTTAACCCCCGTCGCGTGCCTGCAAATTTAGGGCCGGGAAGCTTGCCTGTTGAACATCCGATTGCAAAGCGCATCTTGGATGAAAGCGGACTTCCAGTTACATATATCAACTCTGGGGCCTCCTTCATTGATAATTTATGGTTACAGATCCAACCCGTCCTACTACACAAGAAGTTCATCTGGCCAGAGCATCGTGTGCCATTTCTCGACCCGCGCGACATTGCCGAAGTTGCCGGGCGTTTGTTTCTTTCAGATAATGCCAAGCACATAGGTGCATTTCACACAATGAACAACGGTCATGACTGGCTGAACTTTGAAGAAGTGGCGGGAATTCTCAGTGAAGAACTGGGTGAGCCGATTGCCTTTGACGGAAGCTATGAGGGCTTCATGGAGTTCTGGGGCCCGAGGATGGGGAAGAAGGCGGAGCGACTATGGAATTTCTTCAAGTTCGAACAGGCTAACGAGGAGCAATGGGCTTTGAACAACTTTGTTGAGCGGATTCTGGGTAGGAAGCCTACTACAGTTCGAGGCTGGATAGTGGAGCACAAGGATGGTCTGTTGAACGCCTGAGCATCCGGTATCGTGGGCATAGTGAAAATCAGTTTCATGTCTCATAAAATAAGGCTATGTCAGTCTGTAGTCCTGTTGCTAGATACAAAGATAGGGAATTCGCGAAGAGAGCTGCTTGGATCTAGGCCTTTTAAGGACATATTTACTGCTTAGGGCTAATATGTAGATCTTGATACTATCTTGAGCCTATTATCGTCAATGATTTCAAACAGACCCAGCCAGCAACGTTTCCTGACATGACCTTTGTCGCCATCCTCGAGCAGTGTCCCGATGAAATTATCAACCCCAGGCTTCAGCTCCCAAACATATAACTCTCTCCCACTGTCTCAGACTCTATTACACAAGATTATGAACCGGGGACTGGAGACATTAGCAATGGCCTCAAAGCCTGTTGGAAAGAACCCATACATCTTGGTATTAACAGATGGCCCAATTACACTTGGGGCTGGAGACATAGTTGATAGTAAGGATGCCATGGCTCTTCTCATCGTTATCCTGCGGCCAAAAGACCGGAATACTGCCGCATTTGTTGCAGCCGTGGGCTTCAAGGTCCGAGATAAGTGTCTTGATGCTCGAGCCAGGCATTCCTCCTGTGTTCTGCAGGAAAGCGCAGAGATGCTGGGCACACATGATATGCTGCCCGTTGTAGTACCAACGGTTAGGGTCGAGGTCCTTGGCCAAGGTTACAAAACTGGAAGTATATTCTCCCTGTGTTCCGCCTGTACATTGGCTGCTGCCCTTGCAGTTGATGCCAGCGGCTGCCTGTCCTGCTGCTAGGAGGGCGGTGGCGAGAATGGCGGTGAGTTGCATGCTACAGTCGTGATGTGTTAGCATTGCCGATAGAAAGATGGAGAGTGGTGCTGACCTGGCGTTTATGGAGGTATATGAGTGCTGAGTTCAGTGAGTTGAGTGAGAAGAGTGAGGTGGACAAGATGAGATTGGGGTCTCAGGAAAACAGACAGCTTTATATATCTAGAAACCAGTAACCGAATATGCACGGATATAAAATCCATAACTGGGTTGAGTTTGAAATGCACATATGATTTTTTCTGTCGGGCAGGGGTCGGAAATCAAACTCGTATCAGCAAACCCGTTGTAGAAGTTATCACCAATCGTAGCTTACCTATCTAAATACAACCGGGTATTACCCTGGATGTAACATGGGCCTAATACCGCAACTTGTGGGACAAGCTTCTAGTATAGTTGGATGACCGAGATGATTCAGCAGCTGAATAATCGCGCTACCATGCATGATATTCGGCCGCCCGTGCAGATACGAACTGCCATCGCCTCACCTTCATTCAGGACCTTCCAAAACTGTAGTAGGCAACTAACTAAAGCGGGCCGGTCCGTACGGCTGTGCATATAATTATTTTCCCCTGAAAAATCTGGCGGAAACTAGTGCTTCCATTCTTCATCGCCTGCATTCGGACAACACGAAGTCTTCTTGAAGTAGCTACGTCTGGACTCGTTTACTCGTCGGGATAGGCGCTCACAGTAGTGCAATTCTGACTTCGATGTCTAATGCAAGGGTCCTGACAATTACTACCTCGGTCTTGCAGGCGCTTACCAGCTGACGGGGTCACACTCTGGTTCAACCTATAGGATAGAACTTCTCAAAGTCTTATTTTAGAAGACATTTTTAATTAGTAAACTTGCAATCGACTCGTTATATAATGAACAGCTGCTACAATGTGGACCAATATGCCGAAAGTACAGCGTCGACAGGGTACCTTGCGAACATCTCTATTCAGACCCCTCATATCAGTTCGCGAGGTCACGAGCCAAGTTATCTGCCCAGGACTTTGTAGAAATAACCAGATGCATAGTTAATGGATTGATAGTTAACAAAGATGAAGTTAAGTTCTCAAATATAGATATAAGGAGCCAGCGGTTAACACCTCAGCCTTGGAGACCCTATGGCGCAATGAACCTTTCCGGGTTAGGCTCTATCGACCCTCCTCTCTCTGCAAAATATTGATCTGGAAACCAGCGGGGGATTTGCAGAAGAAAAGACGAATTGATATCTATCCAGATAATAATCCGGCGCAAAAGTCCATTCAAACCTAGTGAATCCAGACCGCGTCTTTGCTCAACCATATCATACAGCCCCTGCATATGTATCCGATACGAGTCGACACCCCCATGCATCGCCTCAAAACTTGCCATTTTTGCAACGGCCCCAATAAGGGCGTCGCTCGTGTCATCATGTGTAGCCATCAATGCATTGATCGATGATATCGCTTGGAGTCTCAGCTGCAGAATATAATTCGGTGGAATGGAAACACCAGAGACCGATGACTTGTTGGCTGCAGAGAGTAAAAGGATGGTTTGAAAGGGTGCCTCGTCGGAAAGCACGAGGGGGAACCAGCTTGTGCGGAGAAGGCCATTGTTTCCGGGCTGGTCTAACTCAGGGATATCTACTGCCATGTGCACGAGATCTATGACAGTCCGTAAGCCTTTCTGAATATGTACGACATGGGAGGATACTCACAGTGGTCCACGAGCTCAGGGACCTGCGGGTTCCACGGACCGGGATAGGTTCTGAAGGGATCGACCCGACCTCCGCCGAGCTGTTTTTCAACAGGCGGTATCTGCGTACATAATTGGTTGATGTCATGGCTAACGCATTCAAAGACAACTTCCTGTTCTTTATGGCGTCCCCGACGTTGTTTCGGACGGCCCAGTTTCGTATAAGCTTTCCAACCCCGCTTCGAAATGTGTGACCGGACACTTGAATCGGCTTTCAGCAAGGCAGGCTGATCGGCGATAACGAATTTAAGGTCCGAGGGCAGTTGAGGGGCGCACTGGATGAGTGTAGACCGAGACATGTCAATGACGAAGGATTTTGGCGTGGTAGATCTTTGTTTTCAATGTTGGACGGTAGAGACGAGGTCGGGGAGACCCTAGACCTAAATAGGGAAATGCATCACGGCTCACTAGTTCATGTTTAGGTTTGGAACTCAGCTGCCAAGTGGTATGACAGCTGCTGATCAATACGCCATAGGTTCTAGTGTCAATTGTCATAGCGTTGACATGTCAAACTTCATATCCTCCATTATCTAGAGGTACCTCCATCTACCTATGGTCCATCCTTTGTGCAGAGTATCCTTGTTATTGGTCATCTGGTCGCAATTCGTTTTCACCGACTCCTGGTGCACAAGGGATTAAATGCTACTGCTATGCCTAATTCCGCAGCTGCATCGAGTTTACCAGTCATAAGTCCGACTTCCTAACTCAACGCAGATGTCATTTTCAATGTATCCCCCCCTGATTCTTTGATCGTCGTGCTATGCCCGATTCCGTCAATGCATATGTTCAGCAAGTGCTGATGTCTTATCCCCTCCATCGAGATTCCTCCTCAGGCCTGGTTTAGTGTGTATATAAACCTGTCCCTAGACCTGCAACAAATTATCAAGAACCCCATCGCCGAAGACTCACACTACAGCCCAATATTCAACTAACATTCAATCTACCTCATCACACTTTTAAAAATGTCTCTCGAAGGAAAGGTCGTTCTCATCACAGGCGGGGCCAAGAACCTGGGTGCCGAAATCGCCTTATCCCTCGCCAGCGTAGGCGCTAGCCTAGCCCTCCACTACAACTCCCCGTCTACGAAGGACAGTGCCGACGCTTTAGCAAAGACAATCAGCCAATCATTCCCCAAGGTGAAATATGCTTTTTATCAGGGCGATCTCACCACCAAAGCAGCAGTTGACAAACTGTTTGAAGCGGCGCTCAAGGACTTTGGCAAAATTGACATTGTCATCAACACAATTGGAAAGGTTCTCAAAAAGCCCATCGCTGAGATCTCGGAGGCAGAGTATGATAATATGTTTGAGTGAGTCTCGCCACTTAAAGCCCCAAGTCTACTCTTATTAACTAACATCCCAGCGTCAACTCCAAATCCGCTTTTCTTATTCTTCAAGCTGGCGCAAAGCATGTCAAAGACGGCGGAAAGATCATCACTATCGTCACAGCCCTTCTAGCCGCCTTCACCGGCTTCTACACCTCATATGCTGGATCTAAAGCTCCCGTTGAGCACTTCACCCGTGGTGTTGCCAAAGAGCTTATGGGGCGCCGAATTAGCGTCAATGCTGTCGCGCCTGGACCGATGGATACACGTAAGTCGCCCTTGAAGTTGCTAGACTATGTACTGACAATGCTATGCGATATAGCTTTCTTTTATCCGCAGGAGGCTGATGATGCTGTGGCTTTTCATAAAAGTCAAGCGCTGGAGGGACGGCTGACGGATGTTAAGGATATTGCTCCCCTTGTCAAATTCCTTGTCACTGAGGGAGGATGGATTACGGGCCAGACCATCTTCGCTAATGGCGGCTATACTACCCGCTGATTATCTTATGCCTATTCATAGTGTATCTAAACTGAGACAAAATCATCGAGTGTTCATCCTACCATGATGAGGCTGATTGTCGACAATCCTATTCGGGAAATTCTGTTTACACCCATGCTGTATCCACTCCGCTCTACTTCCTTTGCAGTCAACACCATCTGCCTCATTGCTTTCGCCGCTGTTGCCATGGCTGCGCCCCAGCGCCCCGACTTTAACCGAGACCCTAATAACAACGGCGACCGAACGGCACAAATGAAGCGTGTCGAGGATCTCCGAAACAAGGGTCTCACGTGTAATGAGGCCGCTCAGGAAACTTTTGTATGCTCTGATGGCCTTGGTGGCGACTGGTCAGTATAGCCTGTGATGCATCCTCTACTACATTCGAGGTTAATAGCTAATTCCGTTTCAAATAGTTTTATTAATATCTTCGGAGAAGGAAATTGCTTGATTTAGATAGTCTATCTGCAGAAAAAGCCGATGTACTTTGATATTCGAAATGCCTACAGGAATAGACGAAATCCAGTCTCCCTCCACCATTTGCGGAATGGGTTTTATTGATTTCTTCAGCATGCTCTTCAGTCGCTGCCTTCGATTGATTCTTGCATGCTTCTTCCATCAGCCTCATCGTATGACCTTTGAGAGAGGTAATGAGTTGTATATCGCTATGTCCAGCCCACTGAAAGCCTGTCACGAAATAAGGCTTCACTGTATGAGCAACAGCATACTATGTCCCCCGCCTTCGATCACACACAAGTGAAGGACTTTTTGCCTTTACTAAACTTTACTCCCAGTTGCTTAAAATCAAGATGGCTTGTGAAGGACTCAATATCATCGAGTTATTAACAAATACTTCATCCACGGAAGCGGAAAGGTCTTCGACACTTCTATAGCATTCATTCCCCGCCGAGCATTACACAAAGACCTTAACATCTACCACGGACCTTGCTGGGGTTGGCGTAGCACTTCCCTTCGCCATCAGCGCAGTCATATCCCTCCTCAGCGATCTTCCTACAAGCATCCTCCCACTGGTCACCAGCGATCTTGTCTTCAGTGGTGGCCTGGGCACACTACTCTCGAGTCAGCATAGATCTCATCCATCAAATGAATTTTCACTTACACGACCAGACGTCTCATTGAATGTAGCACCGCCCCACTACACAGTTAGTTAGCCAATACTGATGAGTGCTGGCTCCAGTTGCTTACCTCGTAGCCCTCATCGTTGTACTCTGTGCATGCAGCGGCAGTCAATCGCCAATTGTAGCTGTCACCATTATGGCAGGCACAGTTATCGTGAAGTTTAGCTGTCCTTTGGTCTGTTAGCGAACTTATGTATCAAGGCCGACAGATCTATCTTACACGGCGGTGGCGAGCAGGAAAGCGCTGAAGATCTTGGCGAGCACGATGGATTCTAGTATTATTTGAGCAGATAGAAAGATGTAATATTAACTCGTGATAAGGCTTTCAATGTAATGAATGAGTGACTGAAAAAAAAAGTGTGTTGAAGTGCTAAAACTGGTAAAGACTGTTGGTGATGGATGTAAGCCATCGACTATCTACGGACGTCCAGACACTTATAACACCTTATCTCAGAGACCATACATCCATCTCCTCAGCTAAACAGGTGTATCCGAGCTTTCTCCATCAATGCAACGTCACTAATATCCAGTACCGGCATCTACACGAAAATTATGCCAACCTGAAACAATACCAAGGACCCTCTGAAAGATCAGCGCCGATATCCGACCAAGTCACGAACGATAACGATATTCCCGCGGGCTGATGATGCAGTAACTTGCTCCTCATGACCTAAACGCTTCTATTTCAAGAAATACCCCAGTCTCGGCAGTTCCGATGGATATAGGGATGAAACTAGTCATAAACTCTATTTTCTTGCTGTTGGTGCGAGAAATAGGAGAAGTTCATGATGCAGCCGAGGATTTGAAACTTCGGGATTCGATTTTCCGTGTGGAGCACCCGCTGTCCACTGCGTATGCACTGCCCTACTGGGCCAGAGTTGCATTTTCGCGTGCATTGATAATGGGGTCCCTGTGGCATATGTGAATTTACGCATTGCCTTTTCGAGTCATGGGAGGGGAGTCGAGATGAACTGGGCCCGTGATATCTGGAGATGGATGGGTTAAAAGATCAATGCGCCCCAGCTTGATGAGATTAGCTTTTAGGAGCATCGAGCTTTCGTCGTTCATTCGTTTGTGCACCAATTCACTCTTTACAGTCTTTACCAAGTCACTCGTTTTTTGTTTTTGTTTTTTTTGGGTTTATCGCATTTGCAATCTTACTTGTTCCTCGCAGTTAATCACAACGCTGCAACTCCTCCACCATGATCCCCTCCACGCTCCTCGCACTGATCAGTCTTGTCTCGGTCACCCAAGCCGCAGCTGCTCCCAAGATCCTTTCATCCGACGATGTCATTGTTCTCAAGACCGATGGCACTTCCCAAATCATGAAAGCCGCTGACCTCGAGCGTCTCGAGACTGCCCCCGCTATCAACACCAAGACCCCCTCCAAGCGAAACATCAACCGTCGTGGCTGCGAAAGCACCGAAGTCCAAGTCCTTTCCGAAAAAGAATTTCTCAACTGGGACGTCCCTATGTCCCCCGTCATCAGCAGTCTCGACGGCTCCAAGGCCACCGTCAGCGTCACCTCTGGTTTCACCATCGCCAACTCCCTCAAAGTCGGCGCTAGCTTCAGCATCCCTCTCATCGAAGACATTCTCACTACTTCGCTGAGCATTGACTACACCGAGACCTGGACGTCAAGCCAGCAGCAGTCTCTGTCGTTCCAAGTTCCTGAGAATCATCACGGTCTCATTGTCAGCCAGCCTTATGTCCGACGTGTTCAGGGAAATGTTCTTGATGGATGCGGTGATGATATTGAGAAGACGGAGTTTACGTCGGATTCGTATGAGAGTCAGACTTATGGGAACCTTGAGTGGGTTAAGGGTATTATTCGTCTCTGCAGCAGCGAAACTTATCCCATTCCTTTCTGCAATGGCGAGGGCGAGCACAAGTAAGACTTGAGCTTGGAGATTGTGTGTGGTTTGCAAGTGGTGGTGGAGCGCTTCTCGCAATCAATGATCAAGCTCAGATAACATAATAATTCACATAATTGATTTTGTTCATACACTGCTGTAAACTCAAGCATGTTTGTAGAAATAGAAATCATTTGTTGCATACATTATGCATCTAATCCTCTCTGTTGAAACCACTAAGATCCAATGGAATTCTTTCGCCCATCCAGATCGCCCTCTCCAAATGATCCCTCTTCATCGAGGCCCAACGATTCACGCCCTTTTCGGGAATGACATTAGGGTGAACAAGAGCTGATAGGGGCCCTCTCCAGATAGCAAGCCATGCGACGAACGCCCCAAACTGAGCGGGTGTGAAGACATTGACTTCGAACATGGCAATCGGATGAGGTCCAATTGGCCCCTCCCAAAATTTGTAGATTCGGAGCTCGGGAACTAAAGTTGCTCGCGTTAGCTACGGCCGAAGCAATTCATTTAATCATGGCGCATCGACTCACACTCTCTTCGGATGCGTTCCCACAGTTCCTTGGCGTACTTGGTCTGCGTTTCGTTGGTTTGGAGGTAGTAGATATGAATGTCACTGGTATCTGTCAGCTCATCACGTGCAGTCCAAGGATCGATCTGACTTACAAGCCACCTTGTCTGCCATTGTCCAAAGGATCAATGAATTTTTCGTATGCTTCGCTGAGCTTCCCTGACTGAGGATTTACATAACTCTTCCCGTCTGCTGCCTTCTCCTCTGGTAGTGGTGGGGCATTCTCGTACCCGGTTAAGGGAGAGGGATATTTGAAGACTGAAGCATCGCCCATGGCTGTGCTGATTAACTGATCAAGATAAGAGGACAAGAGTTTGAATTGATGCAAACCTAGTAGTCGATAAGGTTTAAACGATGTTACTGCGAAGCAATGTCTCTTTGTTCTTGGGGGCTGGATGCGGGGGATTTAAAGGCGACTGTTGATTGTGTGACTGTTGCTATTAATAAGCTGCGTGAGTCAGCAGCTGAGGCACAAGCGGGATCGCCCGACGCGCGCGGCAATTACCCTATAACTACTAACCTGTTTTAAAAAAGTCAATTCAACAGTGGCAAACGACCAAAAGGAACCTGTAAGCCATGTTACAGTAGCCCAAGTTTTCATGACGTCCAGAATACCAGCAATTATGAACAAGTCGTTCCTCAACAGAGCTTCGATCTTTCCTGAGTGGATGAGGACAGCCAACCCTGTCAAGTATTTGCCTTGAAATTTGTGACATGGTGAGGCTAAAATAGAAAAGATCTAGAAACAAAATTTTTTGCATCACAAATATTAGATACCATTACACACTGTGGAAACACATATATTTGATCATTAGCAGCAGAATTATAGTTGCTCAGAAACATGCCGCTATTGTTTTAAAGCCCTCACTCTTCCGAGTCTTCTCGATAAATATCTTGCTTTCTGTCAATGTTGTAAAAGTATCTACATCGAATCTAAGTAACCAGAGAAGAAACAAAAGTCCCATAGATCTCTTCTATTTTCTATCTGTTGCTCAAGGTGTCGGAGCAGCAACCGCAGCCTGGTCAACAACCAGATCAACTGGCGTCTGATTAATACCCGTAAATCCATCACCAACAATATACACCATTCCAACATCACCCTCCATACTAAAGTGACTCAACGTGCCCGACGTCGCAGAGCATGTCTGAACGCCACGACCTTGCTGCACACAGCTCAGTACCGGAACGCTGCACTGGAGGGCAGATCCCTCAGTACCGGCCTGACAGGTAAGATAAACTACGCCCTTGCTGACATCCTCATTGTCGCTGGTGCATGCAGTGATGTAAGCCTTGGTCATATCGCTGTTGTTGAACCATGCGCAGATGGACTTGGTGCCGGATTTGATCTGGCCGGTGGCGGCGTCGATGTTGTAGTGCTGCGCGGGGAGAGTGACGCCTGAGCCGAAGTAGATGGGGGTGCCGAAGGAGTTGTCTGATCTGAGGTTGCGGTTGGCTGCGGGGCCGGAGCCGGCGATGATGGCGAAGGTGGTGATTACGGGAGGGGCATCGGATGTGGTGGTTGTTGCGTCGGCGGTGGTGGTATCGGCTGCAGTCTCGGCGGAGGAGAATTCAGTTGTAGCTGCCGAGGTTTCGGTTGTGAAGAGTGTTGTTGAATCGGTGGACGTGGCGGTCAAAGCGAGAGTGGTTGACAAATCAATGGTGGTTGAGTCCGCAGCAGTTGAAGTCGCAGTGTCAGTCACCAAAGACTCAGCTGAAGTTGAGGTCTCAGCGATAGAGCTAGACACAGTAGGTTTAGCCACACTCGATGTCAAAGTGGCAGAAGAAAGTGCCGAAGCTATACAACTCTCGATTAGCGGATCCCCCTTATCAGATTCATGATACAATCATACCCGACGTCAGCGGCTTGCACGGGCTGGCAGCCGCACCAATGAGGCCAATGGCCAGCGACAAGAATGCACGAGTATACATAGCTAGTAGCGAAAGACTAAAGTTGGAATTGAGATACAAAAGAAGCTGAATCCAGAGGCAACACGCAAACGGGCGCTGCAATGTCTTTATGGCGTCGGGCTTGGTGCTAGCGCCATGTCATCCGTGAACTATCGACCTCAGCTGCACGCTAATACGCTTAGCTTAGGGGCTACCAAGGGAAAGTACAGGGGAAAATCAATGGTCTGTCAATAGCTTCGTCTGACTTGGCAGTTTACGAGAGTCTAATTTCCTTGTTTATAAACCGACGGATATAAATACATTAGATCGACCTCAATAAGTGGAGTTAGAACATGCTATCTGAGAACTGCTTGTATATCTGGTCTCTTCTTTTACTATTGCGAATAAGTGTGAAATTAAGATAAAAATAAAGAAATCTATGAAGGCCTAATCCGTTTATTACTATATTAAACTTTTCTTTTTAAGACTAAAGGCTACTTATAGCATAATGTTGTTATATCTGTCTACTCTACGGAGTAGATGTTTTCATATCTTGTTTAGGTGGCTGTAAGATATTGAACTTGCCGACTAAAAGCTCGAGATTATTAGAGTTTAATACTTATGTAGATCCAACCTATTATAAGGCTTACATCATGTGATATCTACTTATCACATAACACTAGAC
>JAAOAY010000671.1:6386-17490 GCA_013396255.1 Fusarium sp. NRRL 25303 | reverse complement strand
TTTTTTTTTTTTTTTAAATAAATTTCCGGAGATGCTTCACCGTCGGGTAAAGACTCTAGCACTGCCGTGCCTGTAAAAGGGGAGGATATCGATTGCCGACGTAGGATATGCTATATGTAAGTGCCCCTCTTGAACCGCGGAAATCGTGAGTATAGACTCTTCCGTGCTGTTCCGATAAGATTCAGGAGCGTTTAGAGACAAGGTTAGGCACGGATAGATGCCGATGTTATATGCCTTCCATGTTTCCATCGAACTCGGAGCTCGAGGTCGGAGTTTCGGAGGCTCGGATGTGAGGTCTGATTGGCTGTGTACCTGAGGCGCTTCCGAGAGAGTCTGAGAGTGTCGGAATGGGAGGGTCCACTTCGCGGAGCCGCGACGGTCAAAGGTCGTAGCCGACCCGGCCACGAAGGTCTCCGCTAGATATTCAAGGCTATTGCTATTTCCACGGTGTATTTTGAAGCTATGCATTACTTCGTCACTATACATGTTTGTGAATAGTCTCAGGTCTGTGTCCGTCTCAAGAATTGAGAACACGGTATAAAACGGAAGAGCCCCCTGTTATCAAATTGTACCCGGATGTGACTTCAACCGCCAGGGTCCAAGATCATTAATTAGACTGATTTGACTGGTCCGCTTACCGCAAATCATGCTGTATCCACATCCCGATATTGCAAACCCCCAAAGTCTTGAATTTCGCCATGGACTGACGATGGGGGGTCTTTGGGATGAAACGTGGGAAGATTGCTGTGGCTCGTAATTGTTTGCTACGTTCTTGATAATGTGATATTGTCTGTTGATATGCTTGTAAGACGAGATCCGACCTCACTTTGCTTTACTCTTTATATGCAACTTGGTCATTGAATCATCCATGTCAAGTGAGGACAAACTTCCACCATGAGGTCTATGCACCGGATACTTCGTGTGACACGACCTACAAACAGACTGCCTACTCTAATGCCTGTTTGCAAAGGTCATTCACAATAATCTATCTCATGTATCAGTTGTATACTCCCATCTGTCGTGATGAGTCAGAGGTCATCAGTCAAGCCAAGCAACCAATGTGAAGCTTACAGACTTATCACAGGTCTTCGATCATATAAAGCCAACAGGCCCGTTCACTCTTTTCACTTCCGGCTTGAGGACATACTATTTTATATACGCTTGGATAGTATCCAACATCTCATTTCATCTTCAACCTGCTGATCTAAACTATGGCGCCTGAATCGCAATAACTGGCACAACTTTTCCTTATATATCCGCCGCCTCCCCAGCATTCCTCCCTATATTATTCGCAGGCCCGCACTCAACCACCCTCCCTCTATCCAGTCTCAAGCACCAAGTCGCATCCTCCACAGCCTCCAACCGATGCGCAATCGTGATGACAGTGCTCTCTCTGAGTTCCTGCCTAAGGATCCTCTGCACCATAGCCGCTGTCCCACGATCAATTGATGCTGTTGCTTCGTCGAGAATGACCAGGCCACTTCGTCGCAGTACAGCTCGACATATACCCACGAGCTGTCTTTGACCTTGACTGAGATTCTTTCCGCCTGCGTCAATGCGGGTTTCGAGACCCCAGTCAGTACCGAGAACGCGATGGATTGCGTTTGTGCAATCATGGTCGGAGAACTTGGCTTCTGGATCAATGTTGTCGTGTAATGTGCCCGGGAAGAGGATCGGATCTTGCTGGATGAACGTTACACGATTGCGGAGGGCTGTACGGTTGATGTAAGCGAGATCGATGCTTCCGATTGAGACAGCGCCTGAGTACGGCGCTTGTGTTACGAGGAGAGCGTTTGCGATGGTGGACTTTCCGGAGCCTGTTCGACCGAGAACTGCGCAAGTTGAACCGCCAGGGATCTCGAATGATACGTTGTCCAGCACCGAGGGGAGGTCATCGGCGTACTTGAATGACATATCCTGGAAGCGTACACTATCGCATGGTCTAGGCCAGTCTTGAGGAGGCTCGATATCGCCGCTGGGTTCTTCTGGGATACGGTTCAGAGCATCAACCCTTTCAAGCGACACGGCGTCGAGCTGAAGAGCCGCAAACTTCTCACATAGTTGCTGAACAGCAATCATAGCGATGTTGGTTTGAGTCAGAACAAAACCGACTGCACTGGCTGGTGTGCCCATATATACCATGGAGAGAACGAGGATGGTTCGCATGATGGCTGAAGACATACCAAGTCTAAAGTCGAGCCAGAATGTCATACTCCAGAAGAAATGATCGTGCTTTTGGAAGTCGTCAACAGCTTCCAAGTGCTTATTTTGAAAGCGGCTCTCAACCTTGAGAGCACGAATTGTGACAAGACCATCCTGCATAACTCCAATGTTGGCAATGATGGGGGTCAGATATCGCATCTCCATTCGGCGTAGACAGCGAGAAGCGGGGACGTATATACGATAGAAGTATGCGAACAGAATGGCGACAACAAAGATAACCGCTACAAGGAAGATCTGATGTGTCATGATGGCGAAGAGACTCAGCGAGAGAGCGACCAGGTTGAACACGAATTGTTCGAGAGGCGCAAGAATTCCACCATCGACCATGCCCATGTCGGAAATGAGACGGTTCTTTAGTTGGCCTGTTGGTGTGATATCATGGTAGCGGAATGACGCCTTGCTAACTCTGTCGATGGCAATTCTGAATAGTCGTCGAGCTGCGCGGATG
The DNA here is from genome assembly GCA_013396255.1 of Fusarium sp. NRRL 25303. Lineage (NCBI taxonomy): Eukaryota > Fungi > Ascomycota > Sordariomycetes > Hypocreales > Nectriaceae > Fusarium > Fusarium sp. NRRL 25303. The sequence goes on along the minus strand of JAAOAY010000671.1, from coordinate 14,819 downwards.
CTGATCGAAGCGAGGAGGACTTGGGCTGAGGCGTAAGAGAGGATTTGGGCGACTGATAGACCTGCGAGAACGTATAGCCAGGGTCGAGGGTTTTGGCTGGGATTGGGAAGACCCCAATATTCGCCCTGGATGAGAGTTTCGAAGTTTGCAGATTCATGACCCCATGCTTCGAGAAGTCGTGCTCGCGCAATATCGCAGTACCGAGATAGTCCATAGAACAAAGATAGAAATACCCATAGATGCCATCCTCCTGCACCCATGTACCTAAGATAGATACCGATAGGGATAGCCCCTGTCTCGGTGACCTCTTCAGGAAGGCCCTTGTCGCTTGGAAGTTCTTCAGATACATGCTCATTGGGCATTTCATGAGGTTGAACTTCAGCAGAGCTAGGGTTGAAAAGGTGAGGATGGTCGAGCTCTTCTTTGAGTTCTGTCGGAGTGAGAACATGGGCGTAGCCATCGTTGATATCAATAACTTGATCGGCGTGTCGAAGAACGAGATCATCGCGATGTGTAACGAGAACAATTGTTCGGGTCTTAGCCAACGGTCCGCAAAGGAAGCGCTGAACGATATAGCTCGCTGTATCGTGATCCAACGCTGCAAGAGGATCGTCCAGAAGAAGAATTCGACAGCTACTATAGACCGCCCTCGCCAGTGCCACACGCGCCTTTTGACCGCCTGAGAGTCCAATACCGCCCTCCTCAAGCTTCGTTTGATCACCCATAGGAAACGTTGCGAAGTCAGGAATCAGCGCACAAGCACTGATAACTTCTCGATATCTGGAACTATCAAACGATTCATGGAAGGTAATATTATCCCTGATGCTCTTGTTCTGCAACCACGGAAGCTGCTGCGCATACGAGATTGGTTCATCGGCTCTTGAGAAGTGACCGCTTTTGTGCTCTAGTTCGTTGAGGATCGCAAGCAATAAACTAGATTTGCCTGAGCCAACTTTACCGCGCACGACAGTCAGACCCGTTGAGAACTTGAGGGTCAAGTCGCGAAGAACGAGATGGTCTGTCGAGGGGCGTGCGAAACTTGCTTTGTGGAACTCGATGTCGCGCGCTTCACAGCCGCTGAAGGCGTCTTCGTCTCGGTCTGGTTCTGACATGTATTTGTTAACGCGCTCGACGGGGATAGTGCACTTCCAGACTGCAGAGATCAGATCGAAAGCTTCGCGGGTACTAGCCTCAAGCTGTGCAAAGAGTTGCAGTGAAGGCCAGATAACGTCGTTGGGTAGACCGCGTCCAAGGATGAGTGTGTATAAACAAATACTCGCAAACGGATAGACCGCGCCTCCAAAGACATTGATCGTGGAGATTGTAGCATTGACGATAGAAATATGAAACCTTTTCCTCATCTCGACGTCTCTAAACCTCAGAATGCGATCTCTCCACGAGGATGTCCAGCCATTGAGCTTAAGCGGGCGACTAGCCTCTACGAAATGCGCAACAGCCTGAGCCCTCCGATCAGAATGCCCCGTTCGTTGACGTTCAAGTTTGATGACCTGCCGAACGAGGAGGGAGTTGCACACGAGGAAGATGACCATGAATCCGAAGCCGACGCAAGATGGCCAGCCCATTATGTCGATCAGGTAGTAGATTGTGACGATAACTTTGATGGGCGTTGCGACAACGCGAGGAAACTCCCAGAATCGCTGGGATATCTCATAAGTATCACCGCGGATTAGGTTAACTACCTTCGCGTTTGAGGCTTGATGGTCTGGTGCTGGTTTCTCTGCTGGTCTGGACTTGTTGCGGCCGCAGCATTTGTTGAAGAACCTATTGAAACGGTTTGAAGAAGCATTGCTCTCTCCAGTGTTTGCTGAGGGGTCTTTCTCTGTCATTTCGGATCCTGGGACGGCTCTCGTGAGGAGTTTGCTGAATAGGCCAATGAATGTCTCACCGCGACTTCGTTCGTAGGCCTTGCGAGAGTACCATCCTGAAGATGTCCTTGCGATTTGACGGACAGTGTCGATGCTGAGGATAACGACACACCAGAGCCCAGCTTCTGCAGGGTCGTTCTTATCGAGAGACTGATAAAGCTTGCTTGTGAGACGAAGATTGGAAACTTCAGCGACTCGTTCCAGAATAGCTGCGAATGTTCCGATGAGAAGATCCAGACCGTTTGCTTCGATGAGGCATGGGAGAAGCTTGCCCTTGAGCGTTCGGAATACCTGGTGCAGCCTCCAGTGCTGAAACTCGTAGGGTAGCTGCCAGACGTCTTCGATGGCGATTTCTCGTTTTTGTGCGATTTTTGATAGCGGGTTTACCCATCTCATGGCCCAGAATTGGAAGAGGGTGAGGTTGTCTTCAGGACTTCGGACGTGGTTTGATGGAGCGGCTTTGGCGTTTCCGATATTCGATGAGCCCCAGAATGGGTTTCGTAGAGGCATGTTCATGATGATCAGAATTGCCAAGATCTCAAGGGTGAGATGGCCAATGTCAAAGGGGTTGATTGAGTTGACCTTGAAGCTGAGGTAATAGATCGCTCTGAGGGTTAGAGTCGTTGCCATCATGAGAAGATACTGCAGCATCAACAACTTGGGAGCTTGGACAGGTCGACCCAGAACCGTAACTAGCGCCACAACAGTCCAAGGCACAAGCTCCATAAACGAAGCTTTGTGATGAGAGTGAACAATAGCAGAGCTAATAGCCAGCCCAAGCCCAATTAGGGCGATGAGCAAAAGACATAAAGTCCAAAAAGTCCATTTCCTCTTCTTGGGATGAAACGGTGGTGGTTCTTGTGCAAACGGTTGCAACCAGCGGGGAGTAAACCGTGATAATGGCGTTCGACAAAGGTATAGCAAAAGTATCGAACATGAAGCTATATCAAGACTGAGCATAACGTCCACTTCGCGCTTCGGCCACGAGGAACCCCATGTTGAGTACAGTGGCTGGTCTGTGGGTATGTAGTTGAAGAGCTGCTTCGAGAAGCTGGCGTGGTAGAGGTCTACAGCTGCCATACTGGCAAACAGCCAGAGTTTCAAGATATATCAACTGGATAAGGATTTAGCCCATCAAGCTTCAGAGATAAACGGCGAGAGTCAAAATGGAACGTAACAAACGGAAACTGAAAGCGTGGTAAATGGTGGTGTAAGATGTCAATGGATGCTAGAATGGCTTGGTAGGTATACAATGGCTTGGGAGATTGGAGACATAATAAAGCAAAACCCGTTTGTACGGAATAGAGACGTGAAGAACATACAAATGGGCGTTTGTTATGTTATGTTATACCAGGGAGCTGGGCGATTCACACATGGGAAAAAGTTTATTCGCAGGGCGTTACTGATGGGTAAAGAGAGCACAACACATAAAACGACGAATTATGAGCCATTGGCTTACAGTACAGAGATGAAACAATTCATATGAATCAGATGTTACAACGGGCATCGGTGTATCAATGGCAGGATAGAAGTGAGCGAGAGAAGGGACGCTGGCTGGCGGTGAACATGGATTTTCCGTCCCAGTTGCGGTCGACATCAGATCAGAGACCCTTGGATGTCCAATGAGATGCTAGTGGAGAAATATTGTCGTTGTTGAGCGTGGAGTATTTCTCCGGATACGGCTTGGTACAGCTAGATATTCGCTGATCACTGGCATGGGGGTTTGCATGTTAACGACTCAACGATGTTGGTGATCTGCAACTCAGAGGCACAGTGAAAATGAATTGTTTCGTCTTGTCTGTTCTGCTTGTGTGATTAAAAATACAACGCTCTCTCAACCAATGTCGTTCAACCTTTTTTAAACAAGTAGAGCACCTCCGGCAAACGCAATGGCCATTAGAGTTATCATGCCGACGCCGTTTGCTGACCAAGCCTGCAGCGCCGCGACAGCGTTGTCGCTCGTTGTTGAGGATGCAGCTGAGCCGGTGCCTGTAGCAGTGCCTAAAGCGGTGCCGCTCGATGAGGCATCGGCCTTTGAGTCGTTGCCGACAAGCGCGGAGAGTTTGTCGTCGTCGACGAATGAGGCCTTCACCGAGGTTGCGTTCTTACAGTCGCTGGGAGGATCGGCCTTGCCCTTGACGAAGTTGGCAGCGATGCACTTGTACTTTTGTTAGCATTTTATTTATAGACTCTAGAGCAAGGACATACCTGGTAGAGAAGACCATCAACGGCGGAGGATACAACGTTTACCCAGCCCTTCTTGCCGGCGTATTTCTCGGGAACAGTGACCTGCGGCTGGCAAAAGGCACCAAGGCCGCTCTGCTGAACAATAGGAAAGACCTGCTCCCAATCGCCATCGGCCTTCTCGTTGAGGGTCACGCGGAAGAGCCAATTACCCTGCTGATGCGTGGATAGCAGAGCAATAGCCTCGCCGCCGACGTGGAAGTCAACGAGCTTGTCCTTGGAGAGGTCAGGCGTGAAGCCGCCGCAGGGGGACTCGCCCTCGTTGTCGTCCTTGAAACCGATGGTCTCGGGATACTTGACCTCGAAGTGGGCGAGGGAGACGCCGCAGAGGAGCGCGGTTGAGAGGAGAGTAGAGGAGCGCATTTTGATGTGTTTGGTGGTATGGGGAGTGTGTGGTTTGAGAGGGCTGAGGTGGGCGGCTGAGCTGCTTTTGTAGGAGTTGCGGATATCGGCAAGGGGATGAGGGAGAGGCTGAGCTAGTGTGAGCTGTGTTTCGCTAACAAGGTATGTTGTATGTTACGGTGTTAGATATCAGGCCGTTGAGAGAAATGACCTTCCATTGTGATCATCCAACTCAGATACATTCAATGTGATGGTATTGTTGACTTATGTAGTCAGATATTTTATCAGCTGGAGTTACACATATTTACAGTTTCACAGCATGAATACACAGCATCTGCAAACTCCCCGTCATGAAAGCTACGTCATTGAGGCTCTGTGCTCCCATGATGAACCCTTCCATCAATGCAAGCCATCTTCACTAGCCTGAAGCAATTCACGCCAATTCCCCATCAAACGTGCATCCAAAACACCCAAAGTCTCAAAAAACGCTTATTCTTCAACGTCGAGGAGACTTCCACCGCAGCGTCTAGCAGTGTAAGCCTCCATCGCCAAATGCCGTGTTAGTGGTGAGCACGTTTCGTTCTACCTACCCCAAGAGTCTAGACCTCGCAGGGGAAAAAACAGGGGTCCTTGACGTGCGGAGGAGCCAATCAGAACAGGAGTGTGCACGGACCTGAGGTTATTTGAGCAAGTTTTCTTGTCGTGTTAGTGAGCGAGTTTTTTGTCAGACCATGAGAGTTGAATCACCGTGAGAAGGTTTGATGAATGGTGATAAGTATCGGGTATTCGGCATGCACGGATAGAACGGATGCAGTTTTGGGGGGGATTTGAAAGAGATGGTAGTTGAGAGTTTGAATTTTGGTAATTTTATGCGCAATTTGACGGTTGTTCGACGTTTCTACTGCCGGGTGTAGCCTCAAAGTATCAAGCTCGCATCGCTTGATTGCCCAATCTAAAGAGGCTAGTTGCAGATACAAGCGATCCGATGGGCATCTCGCCTCGTCTGGCAATCACACTCCGCGGGGTTAACTCTTCTTCACTATCCAACATCAGCACTCGGACTCTTCATACCCGGCGACCTGTGACATTCACATCTTGTTCGATACAGTCACCGTCAGCCAAGAAGCGGTTTCATCATATCAACTTGCTCATTCATTCTCACCTGAGTGTGCAGCCAGAGGAAAACTGGACACTTGCACTCGAACAAAACTTGGCTTGTTTGCAGGTGACATGAGTAACTGAAGCGCAAGACCATACCATCATAGCAGCACTATTCATGAGATAGAGACACATTGGCTCTATCACGACGCTGGCCGTCTGAATCGTCCCTTCAGCCCAAGTCACATCGAACCCGCGCCGGTGGCGCACCAAAGCCCATCATGGATATGGACCACATGCATCATGACCCCGGCTTGCGGATGGATGTCAACTATGCCTTCGCTCGTGGATACTGGTATTCCATCGCTGGTGTCGTCGGCGCACTCGCTGCTATTCGTGGTATTAACCATCTCGATGCTCAGAAAAGGTACGTCGCTTGACGACCTCTTGCTAAACACACTGACACTTCACCAGATTAAAAGCATGTCGCGATCCGTCAATAGACCATCCAACACGTCCACGAGGGGCATTAAGTCAAGCATGGGCGACAGCAACCGCAGTCGTCCGCGAAATGGGCCATCCACAATACTACATCCCTATCAATGGCCTTCGATGGGCAACACCGCTTCCACTCGGTCGAATCATCGTTCTGGCATGTTATTGGGTCGTCATTGTGTATTTGATGAGCTGGCAGGTTTCAAAAAACGATGTATACTACTGGGAGCGCATCGGATATCGCAACGCGTGGGTTACTCTAACCCAGTTCCCGCTACTCTACCTTTTGGCGACAAAGGTCAATGTTATCGGATTTTTGATAGGGAGCAGTCACGAGAGGCTCAACTGGCTGCATCGATGGGTTGCGCGGACCATGTTTGTCACTGCGACGGTTCACGGCTTTCACTTCTGGACTATGTGGGTGCGCGCTGAGTTTCTGGACTACGCACTTCAGATTATGCCGCTAGTCAAGTATGGACTCGCAGCATGGGCTATCCTGCTCTGGAACGTCGTCACTGGAATTGTTCCCATTCGAAGATTGTCATATGAGGTTTGGGTGGCTCAGCATGTGCTTACCAGTATCATCATGCTGTGGTTGCTGCACAAGCATATTCCCTCAAATGCCCGATGGCTTTTGTGGATGAGTGTTTCGTTTCTCGTTTTCGACCGCGCCATGAGATGGGTGCTTCTCATTTGGCAAAATCTCCGTCTTCGACCACAAGGAACAGAATGTCAAGGCATGAAATACCTTGGGCATCGAGTCGTTACCAGCGTTGTTGGACAAGCCACAACCGTCGTCACCATCAAGGATGTACACTTCAAGTGGAAGGCAGGACAGCATATTTACCTCTGGGTCCCACGTCTTGGACCCTTTGAAGCGCACCCATACACAATCGCATGTGCGCACAAAGTCGAAGGCACGTGTTGCTGCAACAGTATACAGCTTGTCGTGCGCGCCCATAACGGATTCTCCAAACGACTACACGAGTATGCGACAAAGAATTCGGGATCCGAACTTACGGGCTTCGTATCAGGGCCATATGGAGTTCCCCCGAAATGGAATATTTACGAAACGCTGGTACTCATTGGAGCGTCAACTGGAGCCAGTTTTGTTGTTCCCATCCTCGAAAGCGTCGCAGCAGCCCAAAAATCGAATTGCACACGAAGAGTCGAAATTATCCTCGTTGCGAGAACATCTCAAGAAATCCAATATTACGTCGAAAGGGCCGAAGAGGCTGGAAGAATGGTACGAGCCAAAGGCGTCGGTGTAAGCATCCATATCGCCATAACAAGTTCCAATCAGACAGGCCCAGTCTTTAGTCGATCAGAGTCCTTAAACACAAGCGACTCGGACGACATCCAACCCGTCAAAGGACCAACGACAGGGTGCTGCTGCAGCGCAAACGGTCCAGACGAGAAAGGCTGTCCAAGCGACTCTCCCTGCCGCGGGAAGATAACCGCCACTGTTCCAGAGCTCATCCGCGAATACACGTGCAGACCAGACATCGAGGCCATGATTCGCGAGCCGGTGGAGCAGGCTTGGGGAGAAACAGGGGTCGTTGTTTGCGGCGGGCGCGAGATAGTGGCACGGACGAGGAATTGCGTGAGCCGTTTGAGCGATGAGCGAGCTGTGCATAAGGGAACGGGAGCGCAGGGGATATATCTGCATGTCGAGGAGTATTCATTTTAATTTAGGGTCGATAGACAATGACGATGCTATGATTGAAGGCTGAGTGCAGTGAAGTGAAGTGGTTGAACAGGACAGGGATTAGTCGGTGGCGGTTAGAATGTGGTGGTGGTGTGCTACGGCAACAAGCCCAGGTCTAGGCAAGGTACCTAGGTCAGGCCAGGGGGATCAAACAGAAACCTCCACTGTCGGTTAACAAATACTGTACTACATGCATTGACGTATGATGAAACAAATACTCTCCTCCCTCCATCTTTCACTCTCGATATCGGGATACTCATTCCAATTCTAGACCATCGTGGAATGCAAAACCGAGTTATCCAAATCCACCCTCTAAAGCCCCCGGCACGTCGATAGCTCCCTTTCACTAGCACTGGGTACTACCCTCAACTAGGCTAGCCCCAGCCTCTCCAATTGGTTCCTCCTGCCTGACCCTTGAACCCCCGAATCGCCATTCCTCCACTTTCTCTTCATCACTTTATTTCCTCTCCAGCATCAACAACGCTGTGTCTCTCTTTTCCTTTTCTTTAAATGCTTCATCGTTGAGGCTGCTTTTTTTCTTTCCCTCAGCGCGCCATGCCTTCAAGGCCCCGGCGGCGTAATCGCCCGGAGAGGCTGTCGAGGCCTTATGCGATGGTGCACGCGGGTGTGAGATTGATTGCTTGGATTACCAGCCTCGCT
>JAAOAY010000670.1:0-13696 GCA_013396255.1 Fusarium sp. NRRL 25303 | reverse complement strand
GTCTAATAGATATTATTGCTAGATTAGTGTAAGAATGCTTAATAAGGTCTAATAGATATTATCGCCAGATTAGTGTGAGAAGGGGGATAAGCTTATCATTGGCGCGAGTAAAGCGAAGCAGTTGGAGGAGAACCTGGTTGACCTGGAGAAGGGGCCGTTGCCGGACGATGTGGTGCAGGCTTTGGAAACTGCATGGCTGCGTGTTAAGGGGGTTGTGCCCAAGTACTTTCACTGATATCCAATAAGGCAGGGAAGATTGGTCTTTGAGATTAGGAGTGCTTTGTCCAACTTAGACTCAAATATCGCTTTACGCGCGAGATAAACTAGAAAGTCTATCACATTCTTTCCCGACCGACATGTCAAGCCATAAAGCATACTGCATATCTAGTCAATTCCATGGTCAGGAAAGCCGGAACCCTGTTGCCGCCAAACGTCAATGCCTTCAACTATGCCCTGGATATTTCGGAATTTATAGCTGCAAGCTTGGGACTACCTCAGCTACCAATATTGGTACTCCTGCGGCGTTCATGGGGACAACACTCCTGAGTACGTTAAAGACTTGGGATACCTTACAGCCACGGAGCTGTATCCTGACACGGAATTTATCAGCCTTGAGTCCTACTTCAAACAAGGAATTTCGGGAAATGAATTAGGGTCTATGAGCACCAGAAGACCTGCCGGCCGCCACGGCCGTGAGATAGACTCGACACGCTAATGGAGGCCAGCACAGGTGAAAGGGTGGGATATCATGTGCCCAATGCGGATGAAGATCCCAGTTGAACGGGTTGCAGTGGAATTGCTACGCAGCTCGAGAACGATCGAGACGAGCTTTCGATCCGAACCAAGATACTACCAAATTAGAACTTCAGCTGCTTCTCGCCTCTTTTATGACGCCAGTAATTCGTCGCCTCCAGTACTACAGGACAACCTGCTATAAGCCAACCCCACTTCCGCAAGAACGGGATACTGGCCTCCCACCCTCGAGGGTCCCACGGCTCTTCCCAGACGATGAGAGGGGCCGTATGACCCTGAACGTCATTAATGCCAAGAACATCCCTCCCCAACTCCTTATTATCAATGAATCCAGCTTCAAGCGCGCGTAGGATATTATCGCGCATGCGGGGAATGGGAATCAGGTCAATCCAGGGGTGGTGCCTCACCGTCATCTGCAGGGCTGTGGGGCGAGGCCGGTCCGTATGGGGCCGTGGGTTCGTATAAGATCGTGACGGTATAAGCGTGGATGGAAGACTGGGACCCTGTTGATTGAATGGTGACACGAGCTCCGGATAGCAAAGCCTTTCGAATCCAAATCCCAGCAGTGTTGCATAATGTGCAATAGCGTTAAGGACATTCAGCTTTATCAAAGGGTGGAGATGCTCAGGTTGCGGCACACCACAACTGTACCCTTGATACAGTTTTTTCGCCAAGCTCTGGACCTCTGCGCCGGATGTAGCGGTGTGCAGGAGGAGGTAGCCCTCCGGTAGGAGAGCGCTTGCGGTCGCGTCATATCCTACATCCTCCTCCAGTACCTGTCGCACGGGTCGCTCGGCCTGACCGGCAGAAGGCATGAAATCATCCTGCAGCGTTGACGAGGGGACGGGACGAGGTTGTCTCCGCTTTCCTGAGGGTGTGAACCCGGCTTGTCAGCTATACAGAAGCAGGCAAGGGGCTAAAAACAGGCTGGACATACGATAAGCTCTTTGATGTAGGCGATTTTGCCGCTTTCTCCTCTCTGCAGTGCTTGTCACGCCGGTCCAATCATCATGCGAATGCTTCGCCTCCAGCAGCTGAGGCATTGCTTGCACGACGATACAGTGGGATGCAATAAGTTTGAGTACCTTTTGAAGTACTGATATCCCCTGTCTAGCCTATTTGGAGTTCGGCCTGCTTCTAATCTGAGGAAGAAGCTCGATCTAGCCAATCACTATATTCTTATTAGCCGTGCAAAAGCTGATATGCACGTAGTAGCTGGCTTAAAGAGGCTAGCGGCAAAAGAAGATACACGCCCGGTATTCAAACTTATTGCATCCCACTGTACCCCACAAATGATGAGCTCCCCTAGTTGCACGAACGGGAGTCCGCGGGCGCCCGAACTTGGATCTCCGAGCATATCCCGATGGCGGGGCGCCGCAGCCTTACGGGTGTCACACTTTCAACCCTTCTCATTGGCCCAAATCCTATCTGTTAGTGCACTGGTTCTACCAAATTCTGCCACCATCATCTGGCCACCAAAATCTCCTCTACTTGCCGTCAATTCGCGTCGCGTCGCGTCACGGAGTGTCGACAACCAACCTCTGTCGTTAACTTGACTATATGTCGACGGTCTACAATGCCTTCACCGAATATTAATACCGCCAGCGTAATCTATCGAACGGAGCAGTCTGCGCAGAATCGATGGTGCTTTGGCGTGGGAGCCGGTGATACATGTGGATTCTGGCAGGATCCCTGTCGGATCTACTGAGTATCATATTCGTGCGAGCCCGGCTCGGAGCACGACCCTGGCCTCGCAGTTGTCCGAATCCAGAGTTGCCATCCCACCGAAGACCCCGGAGAATCCGATGATGACGCTCACTGGTCCCACATGGGCCAAATTGGACAATATTATCCCCTGGCGCCTTGGGTCAAACCTCATGTCACCGGCAACAGCGCCTTGTCAAAAGATTTTTGCCACGCGCGACTTGCTTAATGGCGATCCCGCGCGCATCAGCGGGGATTAAAGGAGGAGATGGCGCCCACGTGGACCACCAGTCGAGATCAAGACCTTTCCACACCCGGCTCATCCGTGTGATCGTTACATTGACCCCATGATGCAATCTCCATCCGGGGTCCGCCGGCGTAGTTATGCTCCGGAGGAACTCGGGGTTGAGGAGTAGCGAATAGAGGACAGCTACAAAAGTAAGTAGATATATTCGTCATAACGACCTATGGAAGTCTGCAGGCCCCTACGGTCCGGCCCTTGTCCATTGCAACAGCTTAAGCAAAGGTCTCTGCGTCTTCCCCCTCAACCGGCTCTCATTGTAATTATGAAGTTGACTCACCACCTCGCCCAGGGACTTCTCTGGCAAGCCTTGGCCAAAGTCGCAGTCGCCTCGACTATCATCTTCAGAGGCGGCACGATCATCGGATGGAACGATGCTGCGGAGTCCCTTGCCGTCATTAGAAACGGTACAATGGTGGTGAAGGGCGACCGAATCACTGCTATATACGGCTTTGGTGAAGAGCCAAGTGACCTTGTCACCTCTGCCGCCAATAGAACTGGCCTCGAAATCGTCGACACTACCTACAAGATCATTACCCCGGGATTCATTGACACTCACCGCCATGGCTGGCAGACCGCCTTTCGTACCCTTGGTTCCAATACTACTCTATGGGAATACTTCTCTCGTTACAGTATGTTCGCCGCTGAGGGTCTATTCACGCCCGAGGACACGTATATTAGCCAGCTTACTGGGCTGTTCGAGGCCCTCAACGCCGGTGTCACTACCACACTGGACCATGCTCATCACACATGGTCCGACGACACCTCAGAAGCTGGTCTACGGGCAAGTGTCGACAGCGGCGCCAGGGTCTTTTGGGCGTTTGCCTTCAACAGCTTCCGGAACTATACAATAAAGCAACAAGTCGCCAAGTTCAGGAATCTCGTCGATTCCTCATTTATTAACAACTCCCCCACTACTATTGGAATAGCATATGATGAATTTGGAACTGGGAAACCTCAGGATGTCGAGTCTGTGGTTCAGCTTACAAGGCAAGTCTTGGTTAGCTCTGCTTCGTCTGCATTCAAATCCTAATAACCATCAACCTTGCCTAGGAATTACAACATCTCTGTTTTCACGACTCACTACATTGCTGGACCATGGGGCGGTATGTTGCCACTCCGGGACTTGAACCTACACCTAAATCGACGAGCAGGACTGACTAAACATCGGGCATAGTGGCTAACGGTCCCGAGGACGTCCACAAGGTGGGACTACTCAACACCTCTATCCCCGTGGTCTTTTCACATGGCAGTTTCATCTCTCAGCGAGAGTATGAGTTACTCCGGAGCACCAACCAATATGTTTCTATAACACCAGAGTCTGAGATGCATTACGGCCACCTCCACCCAACCTCGCATCTTATTCTTGACCAAGCGTCTCTCGGCGTAGACACCCACTTTACCTTTTCGACCGATATACTTACACAAGCCCGCATGTGGCTCCAGCGTATGCGCGCCATCTTCTACCACGTCCCTCTTGACTTGTGGCGTATTCCAACCACCAATCCCATGTCTGTGAACCAGGCTTTCCTGCTCGCTACCCGTGCCGGGGCACTGTCTCTACGCAGGCGAGACCTTGGGATTATTGCCCCTGGTGCCAAAGCGGATCTGGTGGTTTGGAATGGGGACAGTCCCGCTCTCCTCGGCTGGGTCGACCCCGTGGCTGCCGTTATTCTCCATGCCAGTGTTGCGGATATCGACCATGTGGTAGTCAACGGACGCTTCGTTAAGCGCAACGGTGTCCTGACTGCGTCGGACTATGAAGGAGTCAGGGCACGATTCCTCCAGAGCGCAAGGAGGATCCAAGGTGCTTTGATCGACACACCGTATCCGCGCGCAGAGCAGGGCGAGCGTTGGAGCTCCGGTGCACTCCTGGAGCAGCCCCCGAAAGTGGATGTCGAACGAGAAGACGGGACTGGATACGGCCCAGTTTGGCAGAGTCTATAATCTTCTACCGACCTTTCTATGATTTCCCACGGTGGTGTCAAAACTTTCGTCGTCCTGCGGTTCCTCTATCCAACGTCCTCCAACCATCTTCCCCGGCGCTTCCAGGTCTCTCCCATCTGTGGGGTTCCCAATCATCAATAATCCTGCCCGATGTCAACAGCAGCATCGCAATCCATATTCCGCTACACCATCGCTCTTTCGATTTCTCAGAACTTTGTCAGCCGTGTGCGTTTTGCATCGGATTGCACCACTCTCCCTCGTCACCTCCCTCCGATCCTCCTCGTCGACCTCAGCATCGCCTTAGCCTCCCAATACTTGCTTTGAGCCAGCCATATTGTTGAACCAGACAAAACGTATGTCTCTTCGCGTTAGCCTCCTCACTGATCAAGGCTCCGTCCTCTGGACTCCGGCTCTCCTTCCTCTGGCGAACCACATAAGGCTAACTACGACCTACAGAATGAAAGGAAACCCGCCTCGGTCATCTTAGCTCGCCTTCTTGATCGTCGTCACATCACCCAGTCCGAGGAGGACGAAAAGGCCAGCCCAACGCCAACGCAATGTCTTCCACTACTGAGAATGACGTCGGTGAGCCTATGATGAGATAGATAAAATATGAAAACAGACAAAATTAGGGCTGAAAACGCCACGTTGTGTCCCCCAACGAGGTTTGGCTAAGTATGTTGTCGTTGGTGCATTGAGCAGGTGGAGAGTTCGGTGGGGTGCGTCGCAAGGTGAAGTACGTTATTACGCATAGAACTCTAGGTAACGTTGGATAGCACTGGGTAAGCTATCTCGTTTTATTTAGATACCTGGTGAAGAGTGACGGGGCCATGAGTTGGGACCGGCTAGGAAGCAACCCAGGGCGAGTGGACTTTCTTTTTGAGCAGCGAGATCTATTATTGCGGAAGGAGCGGTACATTTGCTTCCTTGATTCCTATTTTTATTATCTTACATTCCCTCCCTCCATCTGAGTGAAATTGGCACCATAAAAAGTGCCACTCATCAGCTCCTAAAGAGCAGTGCGTTGACTTCATGGAGAAAGGTGAAGGTTGACTCCTTAGACCTTTCGGACAAATACTTCGATAAGAATGGGGTGTATAGAAAGCTGACAGTTGTACGAAATCAACAGTGGGAATCATAGAACGCGATCTAGTATTAAATCGATGCAGTCGTCGACTAGACTTTCCAGCAGTTCAAGACTCCGGCAGAGAGCGCCACCACCGTGCAAGAACGCTCGGGGCTTACCGGGGGGGCTCTCTGAAATCAAGGTCAAGCTTAAAACCGGCTTCTGGCGGAGCAAGACCGCAACTAAATTGGCCCTTCACGCTTAGAAATTTCAGGCTAGCTGAGAGTCTGGACCTTGACTCACGCCAAGATTTCTCTGGATTCCAGGGTCCGCGTTCTGCAACAGGGTGGTCCGTCCACCCACCATTTTTGTCTATCGACGCTACTCTTGCTGGTTTGTCTCGTATCCTTTACGAGATATCCGAAATATACGAGGCGTGACGCAACCGATGCCTTTCATCCTCTAGCCTTCAGCATTGTATCGAGTTGTTACATAATAACTTGAGCAAGAAATTGATTGCTTCGGTGTCCGTGCCACGGAAGGAATTCTCGATCCCGGCTCTGTTTCCCACAGCCAGGTTGCACGACACGATCTCAACGCCTTTGCCGGCCAAGGCTTTGGCTTTTGGTTTAGTCGCGTCTCTGGTTATTCCTCGCATGCGACAAGGCTTCGCCGACGCAGCCAAGTTATTGATAACACTGCCACCCTGTAAGCCAGTCGCGCCCACGACGACATAAGAGGAGCAGAATACCTATGACTGTCGGTTCTGGCTGCTACCCAAAGCCTCCAGTCTTCGGCGGAGATTGGCCAAGCAAGTAGCATGATTAATCGAGCAACGGCCCACAGGGGCGTGTTGCTAGCGTCACATTCCAATCGGACCCCGAAGGCGAAGCGAAAGAACCTCGGTTTTTCATTTTCTGTGCCCTTCTCCCGAGGCTTACAGACTGGACTGCAGAGCATATCACAGCGCAAGTCCAAGGACAGGAAATCAGGCGAACTGACAACTGCAGATTCTGCAAGAGCATAGGGCCAATGGTTGCCAGAGCCGACAGGGCACGGCCAGACAGCGCCGCGGGGCTGTGGAAAGGCAACTTAAGAGGCGGATTCTTGCGGGCGGTTCCACAAATTACGGTTTCTGGATACTCAGAAGGCCCAGAGTGCATAAAGCTGTGGATGGAATGAGGGGAGAATGTCTGCACTCGGATTCAGTTTGTCTGTATGTCCGCCGCCCCTAACCTACTGTATGTCTTTGCTAGCGAACAATTCCGCCAACGCCTCGATGACCCTGGACTTCCCAGTGCCGCCCTCCCACCCAGGAACTCGCATAGTTGTGCGTTATCATTGTTCTCGACATTACTGCTATCGAAATCATCGCTGTCATCTTCGTCCGGGATGGTGTCGAGATGGCGACACACTAAAAGGAAGGCAATTTCCTGCCGCTCGTTCAAGGTGAACCTGCTTGCGATCTGCCGACCGGCATGGAGGAATGTGGTTGACGGTCTAAAAGCGACCCTAGTGCTGGGTCCATAAGTGTTCCCGGTGTCTGTTTCTGATATCTCTATGCTATCTTCTCCTGCACCCGCAAAAGTATGGTTCAATAATACTTCTCTGCCGGCAGCCGTGTTCTGAGTATCCTGAACTCCGTCAGAGCCTTGGATTCTTTGCACAATTTCCTTGTCGGCTTTGCCCTGCTTGCTCTTAATCCCCTTGAGTTGATGTTGCATTGGGAGCTCGCTCCTGGCTACCATAGTTGGCTGGTACTGCTCAGGGCTCTCTGCGGGAGCGACAGTCTCAAGATCATCTGCAAAGTCGGTGATATCTGCGTGGGCTTCGCGGAGCCGATCTAGCAGCTTAACGAGAGACTCCGAACCAGCGGTCACCTGGTTGGGGGCTGTGGCACCCAGTACTGTCTCCATCAGTCGGCAAAGCTGGCCAACCTGGTCTGGGCGATATGCTTTTACTGGGCCTGTAGGATCTTGGAGATCATACCCCATAGCGTCGATATCATCCAAAACGGCGTCGTCCCCCGCAGCCGCCCACTGCTTTGCATCTCGCCGCGCATCTTCCGCTGATCGTTTCAAGAGCTGGATGTTGCCAGCGATAGTCTGGAGTCTTTTGGGGAGTCGCCCTCTCCAATGTTCCCAGATTTCATTAATATCGCCTGATGCTGCTGTAGTGAACTTCTCCCATGGCACAAAGAGTGCGAGGTGCTGTACTGCAGCTCTGGTGCTAATATTAGTATATGCTCCTTGTTTATCCATCCCATCTGCTCTATGGCTTGTGCTTACCTGCGGTATCTGTCTGTGTTTGTGTCAATATCAAAGTCCATATCGAGAAAGCCGTTGATGCATGGCACTGCATACATCCCCGGGGGTCTTAGAACCTGCACCCAGTCCCTTCCCGGCTTCCAGTTCCTTTCAAATTCTATCTTCACCAACTCCTTGTAAGATGAATCTATCCTCTTTTGTAATTTAACAAGCGACACGTAGTCGTAGAAGTATAATGTCTGCAGCACCTCTCCACGGTGGTGGTAGGCTTCAATGTATGGTAGCTTCTTGCCATCGCTTCCCACCAAGACCCTCTCCGCGCTGGCTTCCGCGTCGTTGCCGTTGCCATTGCCACCTATGTTCTCGATAGGTCGATCATCGTCGTCGCCTAAAGTGCTACTGCATCGCTGGAGATACTGCCAGCGTCGGAGTATTGCCCAGTATAGCGTTGTCATATTCACATATGACCATTGTTTGGTACTCGAGAACTCACTTGGGTAATCCAGGAAGTGCGCAATCACCTCCACCTGCGATAATGGCCGCTCAGTGAATATTCGGTTTGCGATTCTCATCAGATACTGGCGGTTCATATTTGCCTTGGCTTCGTAGTCTGCAGTTGTTGCACCTAGCCCGACGGCGCTGGTTGTGCTGATACTCGGAAAGAGCTCTGCTGCTATGGCCACTCTCTTCCAGATCGGATCTTGAATCTTTGTGGCGTAGTTTGTCAAGTAGTATATCAGCGCCATTGTCTTGCTTTGGGTTCCGATGAAGGAGATGTCGTGATTGTGCCGCAGCCCAACCGCCATTGGCTTGTTCCATCGGTTGATCATGGGATGTGAGCGTTGGAGCCGAAGTATACCATCCGCGCCAAATTCGCTTTTCGTAAAGAGCTTCCAAGGCGCATGGGATCGACATGTGGGTTTTTTGTCCCCCTCCTTGTTATGAGAGTATTTGACACAAGTTGCGGTATGGACGTGCATCTGGACCCTGCCCGCGCAAAAGTGGGCTTCATTGTCAAACTGTTCAGAGAAGCGCCCTGCATCGGTCATCAGGTAGGATACGTTGTCGTAAACCACCCTAGTCTCGCTCTCCTCGCTAAAGGCAGCAGATTCATCCAGGTCCTGGATATTATTTCAGCTTCCGACCCCACATTGGCTTTTGGTCATATCAGTATATGAATGTACGTACCTCAGTGAAGACAGAATCGACATATTTCAGGATTCCTTCCCGTTCCATCGCTGCACTCTCATCATCCTCCCCGTTTCCATGAGCACTGATGAAGTTTCCGAGCTCCAAGTTCCCCTCGAGCCATAGCAAACCATGGACATGAAGAGCACCGCGTTCGCTGGTCTCGACGGCGGCGAAATACTGTCCAATCCGACCAAACACAGATTCCTCCCCAACCTTGACGTAATGCTTAAAGAACATCTCTACTTCGCGGTGGAAGAAGGTGGCAGAGCTTATGGGGTCAGTTATCGCCAGCTTCACTCTCTCATACCTATCCTGAAGGGCCCGAAGCAGGGTTGCTTCCGCGCCAGCCTTGTCCTCCTTTCGGTATGCCGCCAGACGTAGTTTTACCGGGTTCGTAATGTCATTAGGGTTCAGCGTAAACAAAATCGCCGGTATGCCGTATCTGATGATGAGCGCTTTGATCTTTCTGCGCATGGCTAGCCGCGACTCCTGCGACATGGCCTGTTTGTAGCCAAAGTATGAAATTTGTCGCAGGAGCTTTTTGATATCTTCCTCTCGGGTGCTCCCGCCAGCCTCTAACTCCTTTTGCACTTCCGCCAGTCTCTCTAGGGTTAACGACTGAATGATCCTCTCAACCTCAGGAAAATCGTTCCGTCGCACGCTCACCATACTTACTCCTCTATTCCTAGACCGAACCTCTATGTTGAAGACTAGGAATGAAAATGCCGGATGATTGGCAAAGCGACCACCATGTCGTTGCAGCACTTTCTTCATCCATGCGTGAAGTCCGGGATTACGTGTTGGCGAAATCGCATCCTCTCCACCCTCTCCACCCTCTCCAATACTGTCTCTATCACGGACATGACCTGTGAGCTGGACACTGTTCTTCCACAGCTCCGATTCCATCTCTTCCTTGCACCGTGGCCCACCGAAACCGAACGGGAATAGTGTTGGAAATGCTTTTGCAAGATGCCAGAGATCATTGATATCTGCAAACTCATTGCCCCTTGAAATGTGAATGTATGGCTGAAGGTGCGAATCCTGCGCACTCCCAGTCCGCTGGTTGGGCGGCTGTGCTTGCGCATTTGTGTGTCCACCTCTGATTGTATCAATGGCAAATTGCAGTTTATCGGCATCGGTCGCTCGCGGTGCTGTATCAAGTGGAAACATACCAGATGCAAGGATCTCATTAAGAAAGCTTCCCATGCCCTCGTACTCGAGCTCCTCCCTACTGCGCTCGTCATAGAGCTGCTGATCCTCGTCGTAACTTACATCATTCTCATCATACGCTCGGCCCAGCCCGTCCACAATCTGTTCGAGTGACTGGGGCTCGTTGTCATCCATTCCACGTTCTGCTGGAGGCACAATGTGCGCTGTTCGCGTTTCTTCCCATGCCGATGGTTCATCTCTCTCTATCATGTCATAGATCCGGCTCGGAACCCCGTGCGCCGGCTCTCCCCAACTATCCAACTCGGCTTTGTCGATTTGGATATGCCGATAGCGGGGGTTAAATTCTTTTAGCCAAAGCAACGCCCGTTCCACAGCTCCTCGCCGGACTGAGAGCAACTTGGATAGATCGCTGGGGGCTGGTCTCTGCGGCCCATGCCAGGATATATGGATGTCCTCCAAAGATTGTAGAAGCGGATGTGGTAGTACTGTGGCAACCAAGTCTTGAACGCTGTTTGGAAACACAGTTATATGACCCTTTACATGGCGTGCATATGCCGTGCTCTGTTTGGTGCTTTTTGTGACTTTGATTCTTGCAATGAAGCCGAAATGGGTGTTGAGTGCAATCAGCCTCTCCTCAACCAATGTCAAGTCTCTGAGAGCATCCGGGTACATGTGCTCGCAACCAAGTGCTTGATGCAAGTTTCAGCCCCGCGCCATATTGCATTCGCGGATCTTCATTGCACAGTTTTCGCAGCTCGGTATAGCCTTGCCAACAGGGAAGCAATCGGGACATGAATACGTGCGGCAGCTCTTCATCGCTGCGCTATTTGTCCACTCTTCCCAGCTAAGCTTTTTTTATCTCCATCGTGCTGATCTTCTGATAGCATATCATGCATGTGTGTATGGGTAGGGTGTCCATGTTGTGAAATGCTTGATAAAAATCCATGACTGTGGATATGTTCCTCTCACGGGGGACCGGCTTACACCAATCCTTTGTGTAGGATATTCTCTCCTTCTCTGTAAATTCATCTTCCAGATGCTCAATGGCCCTCTCTAATGCCTGGGTTTGCTCTTCAAGGTTGCTGTTCTCAACCCGTGTTCGATTTTGTCTTTTGTTTTGTTCTTGTCCGTGTTGATCAGCTTTGCGTTTTGCGCCAAGTTCCTGTTGGCCATCTTGAAACCTCAGTCTTGCCATACATCCACGTCGATCCACCTTATCCTCTGGGTGAGATCTGCCTGTACTGGTCGTCTCTACTACCTCTGTAGGCGTTGGCAATGTTTCCGAGTGTGATTCTTGTTTATTGTTTTGTCCTTGTTTCTGTTGATTAACTCCACGCCTTGGATTGCCATGTTGATCCACATCTGAAAAGCTTAGAAAGCTCATTCATTGCTGCATGCCCAGTGCATTGCGCGGGTGATATTGGCTCGCGTTGGTTATCTCGGCAGCTTTTGCGGGGTTTGGTGCTATGAGCGGTTGCGCTGGTATAGGTTTTAGTTGCTGTGCTGGAGCATTAGATGGCAACTGGAAACCGGCTGGAGGGGTCCCAACGGCAACCAGTGGTCTTTGCTGTTGGGTTTGTCTCCTTTGCCTCCAGTTTCTTTCCCGGGCATCTTTCCGTCTTGATGCACGAGAAGTTCGCGGTTTGCCTCTTGATCTTGGAGACGCTTGTATTTGTGTCGTACTCCTTGGCGGCGGTTGACTCATCCAGCTTTCAGGTCCATGTACTTGAGTATTGATGGTGTTGGCTTGGTATGCACTTGGCTGGCGTTCCCGCACCCGATTTCCTTCTCGAACATCTCTCCGCCTTGTAACACGAGAACCTCGCGGTCTGCCTCTTTTTCTTGGAGGCACTTATATCGGCGTCGTGCTCCCTGGTGGTGGCCGAGTCATCCAGTTTCTTGCGGCCTGTGTTTGCGCATTGGCATTGTCGATTTGATTTACACTTGATCGGTATTGTTGGTGATTACCTGGTTTGCTTGATTGGCTAGTTGATTGCGATCCCTCTGGTGCCGGGTCTATAGGTATGGTTTCTGGAATATCACCAGGTGTACTCGGTTGGACAGGAGAGTGTGACTTCCTTAATGCCAGGCCCACAGGCTGGACATCCGAAACACGATCTCATATGCTTGGTTGGACAGTAGAACGTGATTCTCTTGGTGCTGCGTTTGTATTCGAGTTTCCCGCACCAGAGATATCATTGTACATCTTCAGCCCGAGACTGCTGAGTGTGCTGCCAGGCGTTCGACCACGCAACCTTTCAAGTAGAGCAGGTAATGACGAATCCATTACAAGACAGTGTATATACGAATATTCTTAGGGTGTGTATTAAGCCAAATAGTGTCATAAATATGAACGATAAAGGTTGATGCCATTCACAATGCTGTTTTGTGATCGGTACATTCTGGGGCAGAGATCGATTCTCCCACACCAACCTGTCCTACTCTGCTCTTGATCCGATTCTATCCAAATACTCCCACGTCATCTATATCTCTATTATACCTAGCAAACTATATGATAATATCGTCTATCGTCATCGTCCCGACCCACCTACCAATAAACGATAGGTCTATCCCACCATGGTCTTCTTTACTCGTCCGATTTCATCCCAATATCGGACTTGATTATTCACCCCGTCATCTACTCGGAGCATCATCACGCCGGTATACCAATAGAGCATCATATTCCTCCACCCTCTTACTTTCGTGGTGATTAACTTCAGGCTTGATTATTCATCCCATTATCTAGTCGGAATGCCATTACACCGGTATACCAATACGGTATCATACTCCTCCACCCTCTTATTCATATGGTCGCTGCAGTATTGATATACCAATAGATCAGAATACCCCTTCACCCTCTTTCGTTGTAATGGTAACATCAATGGACACTCATGTGATTGATATAATACACACCACATTATTTCATATACCTATCAAATACTGCTCAGCTCTCATACTTTCTTTTTTTTTCTTTCTTTTTTCATGCATTAATTTCTTAGTCAATCCTTTGTAATCGTAGAAGAAGCAATTCTGGTGAACAACTACGTTGATTGATCAATTCCGCTGTGCAAGTATGCACTTGACAGGGATCAAGGTTCTTACCTCAAGATGCTTTACTGCGATCGGCGACATGTGCTGACGATTTGGCCAATCCTTTGTACTCATGGAAAAAGCAGATCTGTTCACCATCTACAGTGGGTGTCAAGAAGTTTTGATCCAAAATCATGTAACGTGTATGATAAGCGAGTGTCGCACCATACTGTGCTACTAGAAATAACCTACCCTATAGCCTTAAGA
>JAAOAY010000668.1:0-27294 GCA_013396255.1 Fusarium sp. NRRL 25303 | reverse complement strand
CGCAAACATCGAGGTCATTATTTAAGGAGAGTCGAAGTTTTAATCTTAACAAAAATAAAATAAATCTCTTGAAAATAAAGAAAAAGGCCCTGTTCTGTATACTCTTTTCGCGCTTGTACGATCTATATTTATTCCTTGAATTGGGCTTCCTTCTATGGTGTAGTTGTCTAATCGATTTGGAAGCGCTTCAAGTCTGAGCTAACTAGTTGAGGAAGTAACCCCCGTAGTACCCGGCAAAATCCTGCTGAAAGCGCCGCAGCCCGCCGCTCGCCGATGCCTTCTCCCAGAGACCTCTGTCAAGCATTTTTACCTCGTTTGGTGGACCTCTAACAGGTTTAAATGGTTTGTGCTATCTTCCGCTATAACCAGGTCTTAGGCTGGCACTTTTCTATTGCTGATAGATAGAGCTGCCAGAACTCTTCAGTTATAAGAGGTTTGATTCTATAAATCTTTAGATTTATCTGTATATCTACTATTCCCTACTGACTCTGCTTTTATCCTGAGACGTATCTTCATCAACAAACACCCATTCCTTATCACACCTACAATTCCGTCGATGCCAGTTCCACATGACCCTCTCCTGGTTATTCATTATGACCGCATCAACCTGCGCTCCAGATCCAGTCCAAGCTATGTACATATTCAAGTCCATCCACCGCGAACTTGGCCCAAAAATCTTTCCACCTTTCCATCCCAGTCTCCCAGCCCTGTGCTGCACCCACTCGTGTAACGGCTCCTGAGTAAAGGGGCACATGCCTCCCGATGCGGCCACTGGATCAGGTTGAAGACCGAAAACATCTTCTTCCCGATGTTCTAGTTCAATTACAAAGTCGACGGCAGTCTCGAGGTTGGTTTCAACGGCGTCTAGACCATTTAAAGTCCTAGCTTCAGACTTGGCTGCGATAGAGGCGAAAGAAACCGGTGCGCTGAGTCCTTTTGTCTCTCCAGTGAGGACAATTAGGACTTTCAAAGACGCGATATTCTCCAGAGCAGCGCAGCCACCCCAATTACGACCTGGGATGGCTATGAAGAAAGCCCTGAAAAGGGGACGAGTTGTATAAAATGGCGGTGTTTCGTGTTCGATCGAGTCAAGCCGACGGTTGATCATGGAATGCACGTCTAGAACATGACTGACGGCATCATCATGATTGGATGTTCGAGGCTGATCAAGGGACTTCGTTAACATAGCAATATATTCGCCATGATCAATATCCGAGAGATAGGGTTGAAACCATCGACGATAGAGATAGTTTTGTAGAACTAGCTCCCATAGTCCTCCGACACCACCACCCTTGAGGACGTATATGAGAACCGTCTTATTCCTGAATCTCAAGGTCTGATGCTTGTCAAGGTCTCGAATTCTTCCTACGTCGAACGGGTTGTAATGCTGAGTGTGTATAGCTAATTGATGGTTTTGTTCCAGGAAACCGCGGGTAAGAGCTCCACAGTTGTGCTTATAATTGCTTCGACGCCATGTCCGGTTTCATATGGTGCATTATAATGCTCATCTGAAGATGGTTGTTTTGGTGGCATGTCTTTTCCAGTGTTAAAACTGTGTGATGGCGGTATCGGGGAGAATGGTGGGGAGATTCAAAAGGCGGACTGAGCTCTCAGGCTCCCACCAGAAGGATCCACTTACTGCAGGCGGATCAATCTCACGGTCGAAAGTAGTGGTTATATCAGTCAGGAAGTAGTGCAAGGGCTAACTGAATCGATGGCGCAACAGCTTGAGGGTTTTCCAAGTGAGCCCAGCAACCTGTGGCAGCAAATCTTAAAGTAGAGAAGGACAAATAGTCTGGTCGGGTGTTAATAGGAAAGTGCTATCCTAACAAGTGAGGTACTTATATCTCAACTTAGACCTTGATATATAATTTTATTTATCATAATTCGTTTTGCAAGCTTTGGACATAAGTGTCATCTTTTTGCGACTATGAGTCGGGGATGGCAGGCAAGGGTCATAGACTCGGTCAGGCAGTACTCGGCGAGGATGCTGGTGCAGGGTAAAATGAAGCCCTTTGCACGGCCTTCCCAGTATTAGAAGCATGTTCTACAGTTTGTCAAGCCAGATTGAGCATGATGGACTGATCTACATAATGGAAACGGACTGACAAATATTTATTTAACAAAAGATTCATCCAAGATGTCTGACCAATTGCTACAGCAAAAAGCTGCTATCATGAAAACCTAAAAGATGACTTTGCAGTTGAGACTTGTGGCTGAGAGCATATTCCAGCACACAGAACTTAGTCAGCCTTCAACACAATTCTCTTTTATGCTCGTATGCATTTAAAGGTAGAAATCACCAGGCTGATACGACCTTCTTTACATATTGTAATTGTTTGCTCCGTAAGCCTTCTAAAATACCCCGGTTAAACTTATCTCTATGGCCCTAACTTCTATACTTATAACTAATAGCAGCACTGTTATTAGATATTTAAGGCTAATTAATCGGTTTTACTACCATAAAAGTATAATTAATATTATTAATAATTATACTTAGCTAAAACTTTAATGACCCTGCGCGTTATAGTACTTATGCTATTGAGTTGCCGTGGTAAAGGGAAAGAGATAAGGAGAATAAGGAGAATCGAGGGTGATACAGGCGCTGTATACCCTAATCTCTTTAACATAAGAAGCTGTATTACAACAATTATAAACAATGTAATAAAGTATTCTTGAAATGATCCCTCATTTGGAGCCGGCGGGCAAGTCAGTTTTAAAATGACTTGATAACTTAGATTGATGAGTCCCTAAAGGTATAAGTTAATGATATCAGAGTGGCTGTTGCTTCATACTAACAATTCCGACTGCTGTGGCTTGCGTGCTTATACGTGATTGGTCTTGGTTTGTCGCGAGTTTCTGTACCTTCGATTTAGCCTCGAATGCGAAAGTGTATCAGTATTTCGTGGAACCGCTCCTACCTTTATTCTATCATCAAGAATATCTAGATGGCTCTGTGCATTGTGGAGTACTTCCACACTCTTTTGAATCCGTTGTACCGACTCAGGAGCACCAAGTTCTTGGTAGAAACTTGCCCATAGAGGTTGATTTGGCGCACTATCTGATGCATCGTGTACCTCATTTGATAGGAAAGCTTCAAATGTCTCTAAAAGCCTAGAGTTCTTGTTCAGGAAGTGTTGAAGAATATTTGAGAAATGTATTATCCAGTATTGGTTGTGTATTAACAATAATTCGCTGGATAAGAGGTTCGTTTTCTCCTCCTGGTGTAGAAAATTAGTCATTGATCTACTGTCATACCAGGGATCGTCTTACAAAAAGCTTGAAGTTGACGTCAAGAGTCATCTGGATGTGGCGATGATATTCGGCAATCTTCTCCAATTGCATGGCCAGTGCACCCAGAGAATATGCTCGAGGCGACATAGTTCTCCTGGTTCCGCCTGTCTGATCGCCCAAATTGCTACTCAAGACAATAGCATCATTTGAGTACTCACTACCAGTTGCCGGTTCGTCGAAGCCGTCACTCAGGCATGCAGCGGTCCAGTATCGATCACTTGTGCCAATCACGATTGTAGACCATGTTGTCTGGTATAAGCACGTTCTGTGTGGCTGGGAAACTACCTTGTCAGCTTGACTTTTGCAAAAGTGTGGCTGCTGGAGGAAGGAAAGGCTGACGCTGAGTCGTGAAGCAGCTCTTCGAGTGAAAGGTGTCTTGCCGAATGCATTATGACTTGCAATAGCCATAAACGGCAAATTGAATACTATCTGAAAAGTACTTCCAAACCAACTCTTTTGAGACGTTACAATGTTAGATTCTAAGCTTCGACCAAGTGAAAATCGCTGGTTACTTACATCTTGTGTCAAATCTATCATAGGGATTGGGTCTTTGCCGATCAGGTTGGAGAGAAGTTCCTGGAATCCTCTCAGTGGAAGCGATGATGCAATTTTACGTCGTTCCACGACTCTGCTGGGGTCAATGTTCCAAATTTTGCTACGTCTTAGTTAGTCTCTATCCTACTAGAAACGGAGCTTGGAGATACTTACAGGCACTGAGGTGTGTAAGTTGCAGTATCGTGACTATCGGGCAACCTCTATTGACACCATGTCAGCCGGCAACTCCACTAGGATAAAGATGTTCCAGTCTGCTTCATACCTTCTTTTTCAGCCAATCAATGAACTCATGGCCGTCCAGCGCTTTCCCTTTACTAAATAGGTGCTCAACCCGTATTTTAGGTTGCGGTGCGTCTTCCTTGTTGCAGGATTCTCCAATGGTCTCGAAAGAAGTGCCACGGGTTCGTGAAGTTTTCGTTATCTTATGTTCCCCAATGGCGTCTTTTGGACATGATAGCATGAAGACCATAACTTCCAAGAGTCCACACTCAAGTGCCTTGAACCTAGAAAAGAGCTGTCTATCGCCCTCCGGCGATTTGGGATTGTGGCCAAATAGAATCCGCCAGTCGCCAAGACGGAGCAAGACCTCAGGACTGTCAGCAATAGATGACGGCCCTCCTCTTCGTATAGCTTTGGTGGCATTTGCCATTGATATATTGATCATACCCCATATACCCGGCCTGGTGTCTTTTGATGGAACCTGGGGTTGATTTTCCTGGTTCTTTCGTGAGGGGATAATGTTCGGGATAGCCTCAAACATTTTGCAAAGGGTGACCCAATTTGTATCGAGGGAATATTCTAGGTCGCTCAGCCTGATATCTGCGTCTCCATCGAGCCGTATCTGGCATTTCCCCTTCTGGCGAAATCGGACTTCAAGTTCATTCAAGACGTCCAATATGGGAACCATGTACCAGATTCTCTTTTCGGGACATCCAAGCACGATATATCCAGCGAGGAATCCAGTCCGCTTATCAAAAACGGCCGAGCCAGAAGTTCCCTTCGCTATAGCAATGTCAGACTCGATGCAATATAATGCTTGGAAATCTTTTGAGCCCGGGGTTCGCAACAGTGACGATGATGGAAATATCACCCCTTCCATATACCCGAGTGATGCTGTGGCAATGATAACCGGTCGAGGCTCTGTTATGCCTTGTAAGTCGAAGGCTTCCGATATCTGTACTAGCTCTGCACTCTTGGACGTGCTGACCCCTACCTGGAGATCTGTGTTTGTAGGAATGAGAAGGTAGTCCATTTCCGTGGAGATTTGGCAATTCTCTGGTGCGGGTGCAAAACCCAAAGACGAGGAGGCATGGTCAATGAGGAATTCTTCAAGGACTGGACGTTGGGAAAGATGTGAACGTGGAGAGAAAGGTGGATGAACTGATTTGTCTATGGGCTTTTTGTTGGTCGAAGTTGCTTTTGTGATGGCTGTGCCACTTTCGTGTTGACGAGTAGCAATCTCTGAGGTTGAGTCGCTTGATAAAGATGAGGGAATGTCATCGTCGGAGGGGTCTGGTGTACTGTCGCGTCTCGTTGAAATATCCCAAGAGGCAACATCTTCGTCTACGGAACAACCACTGTCGGTATCATCGTCGCCTTCGTCGTCCCAGTCGTCCCAGTCATCCGTTGCACTTTCAGTGACATTATAAATCTCTTTCTCCTCAAAGTTGACAACGTGCGCCACAGTGAGCTGATAGGCGCGGCCATCGAGGCTGATCAGCGGTCCTGCCGTGGCTGTTTGAAATCGCACCTCTCCTTTCCCAGACACCTGACGCGCTTGTACTTGACGACACAGGTAGCTATCGCCTGTGATGGAAGGGGATATGCGAATAGTCCTATATCCGGCTTTGGCGATGTTCTTGCCCTTGTTTCCCTCTCGTAATCCCGGTTCATATTCCTGTTCCTGTTCATCCTGCATAGTTTGCTGAGGCTCGCAGGCTGTCTCTGGAAGAGTTGCTTTACTGATGACTTTGAATCGGTCGAGGGCTTGACCTGGCTGAAAGATAGGGCAGCTGCTTAGAATATCACGCGTAAGCTTTCGGATTCTGCGATCGGTGCATGAAACAACGACGAATGTCTTTGCTTCGTCCTCCGTGATCCCAATTCTATAAAGGCCGATCCAAAGGTTATGGCTAGATTCGGGGATACACGAATGTTTGAGATGGTTCTGGATATTGGGCCGATGGGTATTGAAAAGGGCACTGTCTTGGCCGCGAGCCATCCAGACTTTCTGTTTACCAAAGAATGACTTAGGCTTAGAAAGGATACTGGAATAGTCCATAACTTAACATGTGGAGGCAGATCGTCCTAGACAAGGACTAGGATGACATCAAGAGCCAAACAATGCTAGGGAATCCAAAAGGCATATGAGTGAATTGAACTTCGCGTAGATAAAATAGAGGGGTTTCGAGGATTGCAAAGTGGAGGTGGCAGAGCACTCGGAAATTCACAACAGGAATCTTAGTCATTGGCAGGACTCTGCTGACAGGATTGCGCCCGGTTACAGTGACAATTGACACCTAAGGCTGTCGGGCATCATTGGGGTGCATGAAAGTAGAAGATCTCATCCAATGGTGAAGTGGTGAGGACGCCGCATTGTGATTTGTGTAGCCATTGGGGGCCAATTACAAAGTGACATATGCGTGATTCGCGGCAAGGCAGACAAGATTGGCTGTGTAATTTTAATAGCGGCCTTGAATTTAAAAACAATGATCTGACGCAGGGCGCTGTTAATTGTGCTCGCTAGATAAATAACCAAGAACTATTCTTTTCTACCAATCACTATATCTGCCATGTCCTTAGCATCGACACTTCTTGGCACGGTGCCCAATTCCGTTCAGTTGTTGAATGGTGACATAGTGTCAAAAATCGACCTACAGGCATATGATGCATACGTCGAAAGACAGCAGAAGTTATTTAGTGAATTGAGTTCGTCGGCAATCTACCCACATGACACGTTATCACTCGGAAATGTGGCAGACCAGGTTCGAAGACATAGACAGCGGGACCAAGCTATTTCCTCTATATGCACGTTATCTGGGAACAGCGACGATGACGCTTGTCAAGACACCTTGAATCTTGTCATTCGGCTTATGCTGATGATCGAAGTGGGAAGTCTAGAGAAAGCTTCTGGCTTCATGTATCAAACCCGTCCCCGACCGCTACCACTATGGGATGAGAATTCTTTGGACAGTCTAACTGAAAAGGTTTTCCCGACTTCACACCATCAGTCCTGCAGTGGTATGACAATGACCCCCGAATTCTCTGCCTGGAGTCTTGAGAACGTTGCTGGTATCAAGATTGAATTCACCGATAACCTGGCGGATCATTTGCGCTTAACCAACAACAATTCACAATTATATATCTTTCATCACGTTGCTTTCCTTGAGGCCCAGAGACATAGGTCAGTATCATGTCTGTATCCACGAGCACTTCATCTAACGTTCAAAAGCATAAAAACACAAGCTACTCTGCCCCAGGGCCTAGCGGAAGAAACCCTCAGAACTCTAGCAATACTATTTCCGCAATCCGACCACTGGGCAGCATTACGATCCAACCGGAAGAAGCAAGTCTGGTTAGACAGACTCTGCACACACTCAAGCCGTTTTATAGATCCCCAACTTGCTTGGTGCGGAACTCCCAGCGGAGAGAGCAGATATCTCTCCAGCTTTCGTTTCTGGAGAGATCGTCTACTGATCCTAAAGGAAGAATTTGATCATTCGACACCAGATTCATTTTCTCAGTGGTGGTATGACCGACGGAATGGAGTGCAGTGGCATAACTTTTGGGTTGCAATAGTTGTGCTGGGACTGACAGCTGTATTTGGACTGATACAGTGCATTCTTGCTTCGATCCAAGTATACAAAGCATATCACCCTTAAACTACTTATTCGATATCTGAACTATGGTTTATCGCACCTTTCCACATCCTAAGATTGTTTCTCTATCTTCCGGATACACAGTTCTTAGCCAACAGAGCCCTTGTGGTTTGATAACCTTTTTGATCGCATTCAGTGCATTTACTGAAATATTCTTTGCAAACCAGGTACCGTCTAATAATGCCATGAGCGTAAAGAACTCTCCTACTATTATCAGGGCTGCCGTATTATTCTGTCGCAGCATCGTGATAAACTCAGCGCTGACTCTTGCGATCCATTTCACCAAGGTAGATGGATCAATATCGACATTCAGATCATAGTCTTGTCTTGACATCATGAAGAAAAGCTCTTGGTGAGTTTTGTAGAGAATATCAAGAGCATTCCTGCAGGCCTCCATTTCCGACTCCTTGCCAGGTAATAAGGTATTCAGGCAACTGGTCCTCAAATTTTGGTATCTGAGTTGCACAGTGATAGGCATTTCAGCGGTTTGGGCTTCTGGGATCTCATAGCCCGCCGTGCAGACCGCGTATGGGCTGTTGATAACACCCCGACGAACAGGTGTATCGTCCGCCATCAAGGTTGTTACACCTTTAACGGTGGTAAATATAGATACAATATCAGCAACTGATGATCCAGTCCCTTCTAAAGTATCTCCATTGCCAAGTGCATTATCTGAAACCGTGGCTAGTGCGAAGATAATGACTAAAGTCGCCATTGCAAAAACCTGACCGCTTTCTTCAAGCCTGAGGTTCTGGATCGCCAGTCGATAATCAGGGATAGCTTTATTCAGGTGTTGCTGGTAGTACTTCTTGTAGTATTCTTGCTTCAGAGGCCGTAGGCTAGCTAGATGCATAGCTGAGAGAGCAAGCATGCCATGTCGTAGAAATGAGCAGGTAATGGTATCCTCTGGGACAACGGTCTGCCACAACTGAAAGATGTCATTCCGGGGAGATATAGAGCGAGCTGTAGATGAAATAAAATGGGCCATCAAAAAGAGGTCCTCGCCACATGTTGTCTCATGGGGTTGAGTTGATAAATTTGTCTCTGCGACGAGCAGAGAGAAGATGCCTGGTCGGTCCGAAATTGGTGAAGGATGCTCTATATGCTGTGATAACAAACATAGCTTATGTGAGCAAATGATGCGAACACTATAAATCAGGAGTTCAGCTCTATATCTTACCTGTCGTGGAGATGACGATCTAGAGTATTGGTCAAGAACAAGGCTGCACTTCTCTCTTCTTCGCTTACAATTCTGGCAAGGGGCGAGCTCATCACACTGACCGGTCAGCCCAATCAGCACATGTTTCGGAGGAGCCGGAATATGCATACCTTGACGCGCCGTTGCTTACAGCGAGCGCAGCCGTGACGTGACTTTGTGTGTCCAAGTCTCAATGGCATGGTCAGGGGCGAATTGAGCGGTGTTTGAACTTGGTGACTGACGAGAATGAATCCGAGGTTTGCGAGGTCTATACGAAGCAGAACGCCCCTGTCCTGATAATTCAGTGGCTTGGGCTTCCCACTTTAAATGGAACTAAGAACAAGAATGCTACACCAAAGAAGAAAAGTACCAGCAAATGCGTCCAATCTTTTGAGAAGCTAAGCATAATAATAATCATATTACCTTGCCAATTCGGAGTATCGGGGTTTCCATGGGATGCGAAGCTCAGCCTCAATCGGATAAGCCCCGCCCCTGACGGAAGTCTAACAGCTTCGTGATCTAAACCTGATCGGGTATAAAATACGAACCCCATAGTGATGTTACGTACATGTCTGCAATCTGTGTCCCAATATTAGAGCAGACTGTTTATTTAGTTAGCCTGCTAAAGACATCAGTGTCTCGGGTCCCTCGTATTCTAAGGTTATTCCAAGCCATCAGTTGAAAAATATACTATAATCATAAGCCCCCCATCTTGACTTGTATCTCTGCACCATCTCTCCGAGCTCAAGTGTTTTATGGGCATATTCCATCTAATATTCCTACATCACGCTATATCGAGAACTGTCACGATGTCCTATTACCATTATGACCCTTCTCTAGCAGCTGCTATTATTTTCATCATCCTTTTCAGCGCAACCACGATTCTCCATTTCTTCCAGATGATCCAGACGCGCACTTGGTTCTTTCTCGCCTTCTCCTTAGGTGGCATTTGTGAGTCAGGAGTAAAGTGGCTCAATGGTTGACAAGAACTAACTCAACGCCCGGTAGTTGAAATTATCGGTTACATAGGCAGAACAGTACCCGAGACCTTGGGAGCCTATGTCGTGCAAAGCATCTTCCTTCTCGTCGCACCCGCACTTTTCGCCGCCTCGATCTATATGGAGCTTGGCCGCATCGTGGATCTCGTTGATGGCGACCACTACCTATATGTACGAAGACGCTGGTTGACTCGCATATTTGTGATAGGCGACGTCCTTTCATTCTTCATGCAGGGTGCTGGAGGCGGTATGATGGGCTCTGACAATACCGATTCCCGGAAACTTGGTGAAAAGCTTATTGTAGTCGGTCTGTTTGTGCAAATCGTCTTCTTTGGCTGTTTCGTCATCACCGCCGCCATGTTCCACCTACGTCTTTGCCGCAACCCGACCCAGAAAGTCATCGCCGATAAGCCGCCATATCTACGTCACCTCATGGCGCTGTATATTACAAGCATTCTCATTTTTATACGATCGTTGGTGCGAGTCATTGAGTTCATCCAAGGCTTTGATGGCTACATTATTAGCCATGAGATCTTTATTTACCTCTTTGACGCGGTCCCTATGTTAGCCGTCATGCTGATTATGAACTGGATCCACCCAAGCGAGATCAAGAAGCTTTTAGTGGGAGGTAAAATGGCCAAGGGCTTCACGATAGTTGAGACATCTGGAAGACGTCAACCTTCAGCTTACGATGTAGAGTTGGTTGGGTGATTCACAGGAGTAGGGTAGACAATAGACCATATTCCTCCTGCTATTTATACTCTTGTTCCATAGAGTATGAAGACAAATGCAATGTTTTATTCGACAGAAGAACTTTTACAAGCTGCACTACTCAGGCTATTTCAGGCGCTTATGTCATTCATTCAGAGCACAATGGTAACAAAGTTCAGGGCAACTATTTCTATAGCGCTAAATCCAGCGTAAGCCATGGAACCGTTATTACTTACGAGTTATCAGACTGATCGTCGTGTTAATCCGCTGATAGAATCATATTCTGGCCTCTTCACCACGCCCTAATACGTAATGATGGCTATAGAGTGGCTAAAGACTAGTCTAAAGATCTAATAAAATATACTTAAGTTACCTAACTTTTTTGTTATTGAGGATAAGGGTCTAAGGTATCAAGATATATCTAATAAAGCATCAACGCGCTGGCAGTGAACTCGGGCGGTAGGCCCAGATCGTAGATGAATTACTTCCTCTCAGTAGCCTTGATCCCACAGTCCATTCTCGAAAAAGTCGTGTGATAGCAACTCGATATTGAACAAATCCAGATCTCCAGGCATAGTAAACAAAGAATCCATACCATCTTGACCGGATACCACTGGCTCTCTTATCTGACCAGAGTCCTGGTCGTCGTGTAAAGGCATGACAAAATGGCTTTTGAGATACATCTCAGAATCTGGACTTTTCTCAGAGGTACCACTAGTCCCTGATCCTGAGTGTGAGGAGCCATTCTGAGTGGACTGAATCTTGGGATTCAACAGATCCCAAAGCCATGCGGATTGGAATCTGATGTATGTACCTTCACCTGAGTGCTGTCGGCGGTTTTCGTTGGCCAGTGCCCCCAGTTTCCTTAACGTCTCGACCTAAACCCATATGTGAGTACTCATCTGAAATCTGAATGCCAGGTATCTTGGTGTGATTAACAGCGTACCTTTTGATTGACGTGAGGCCAAGTTACAGCAACATGGCTGAGAAACGTGTCGCACTTACCTAATTCTTCACGAGCCCGTCGCGAGATTTTGGGATCCGCTGAGAACTGAAAGAACCACGACACTGTCGCAGCTGCAGCTACAAAGTCTGCCACCATCGGATCAACTATGTTCATTAAATCCACAAACGACTGAAGAATCCGAAATAAGGATCCAGTGTGAAATAGCGCCATATCAATCCTTTGTTGAAGGAACAGACACGATGGGGGGACATCCCTGGAGGATCTGAGTAAGAACAAGTGGACGAACGGGTGGTTTAACACGGCGTGGATGGCGTGCCAGATTATTTGGCTAGCCATGAATGGATCCCAGTATTCGCGATGTGAAGATATTTCTGCTGTAGTCCGGCTTGGCAGAAGAGCCCTGGAGAGAAAATAGCTTGAATCGATTAGAGCCTCGTGCTCTATTAGCTCGATATTAAGTTTTGTATGCGTTGAGTCTGGCGACCAAGGCTTTTCAGTGACACCTCGCCGTAGACTATGTAGGTAAGACCGAAGCTTTCCCCAAATCGACACAAGACGCAAATGAACGCCAATTATACCGGGATCACTGCTCAGTATCGTTCTGGGTTGTGCTTGTGCGCGTTCTGGTATGGGAGTTAAGAGTGTCGATTGAGGTGCAAGGGGCTTTGTAGGGCTAATGGGAAAATCGGGAACTCCCGGCCCAAAAGCATCTGACATCGTAGGAACAAAAAGTCGTTCTAGCATGAAAACACTCCAGTGAGCTCGAGATACCGAGTCATCTGTTGAAGAAGGGGTGTTGTCCAATGAGAGGACTCGCAAGGCCTCTAGTCGCGCAGCAGTACCAGCAGTCATCCAGGCTCGTGTGATTTGTTGACCTAGAATCCTGATGAGCTCTTGAACTTGAGTTGAAGACACGTTTCTTACTGTTCAGATGCTTCAAAGTGATAAGACAAAGGGACTGTGTGACTTCTGGTGATATATCCCCTTCAGAAGCCAAAATACTTATGACCTCATCCGCTTTTCGAGTGTAGAAGTCTCTCGCAACTGTTCGTTGACCATCGTAGAATGGATGGGTGGATAACATCAGAGTGAGAGCCATAAAGCTCCAGAGTAGAAAATGAGGGCCGTCAAGTAGTCGTTCCTCAAGCCTGTCTAGGCTGAATAGCGGTAGAGGTTGAAGGTGCATCTTGGTTTCGTAGACTTTGACGAAGTGTCTAAGGGCCTCCTGGGTTGGTTGGGGTCTGGGGCACGTACCTTGTGTTAGCTATTTATGTTGTAACTGTTGTAATTGACAAGCGGTTAGTGCTGGAAAGCGAAAAGATACCAACCTTTCAAGTGAGAATTTTCGGCTTTCAAGCTCATGCTGAGGGGTGTCTTGCGGCGGTGGTAGGGAAGCAGGTAAGGTAGATTGGTGATTGGAGGTACATTCATGCGCAGCGGGGTGCTCGTTGGATCTCATGGGCTGAGCCAGCTCTTCTGCCGTTCGCTTATTTGCTTTGGATCTCTTAGATTCGGCGCTGCCTACGGGTCAACTCACGGCGATTACCATACTATGCCATAAACTCACGATGACCTGGTTTTTGCCCTTGGCATATAAGAGCATGGGAGCATCAGACGTAAGCAATACGAACATGTAGGTCTCTTACCATCACATTTCATCTTTCTGCGTCTGCATGGCTCGCAGGCGTGTCGCGTCAGTGGTTCTTGAGTCGATGTCATGCTTGCTGTGTATGTCCGCAGGGTGGCATGTTGACAGTTACTGGGGAAGTGGACGAATTGAGTGGGTACGGAACATGGAAGACAAGAGCATGAACGATGAGTCAGCCTAGTTGTGGGTACGGAGATGAGCAGGGGGTTAACAGACCAATCCCATGGTCTCAGGAAAGCGGCGGGACAGTGGTGACTACTTGCAGCCTAACGTGAGATCGTGGAAAATAGTTGCGCTGTAGTTAAGACTCAAGTCACTCTTGAGACCTGGCCGCCCGTCATCCTCCGGATAGTGGGTATGGAAAAAGACAAGGATCGCGACAAATGCTACAAAACCACTTATAAGTCATATAAATCGTCAAATACTTCTCATTTATTTCCAATACAAGATCAAGCACCTTCCTTTACTCACTTTTCTCACCAAGTTACTCATCCACTGCAATACATGGTCACAAAGCCACCGTCTGGCAGAATGACACAGACAAAGCCCATTGAGAACAACTCCGTTATCACGGATAGAGACGGCATCGTTGAGAACATCCACCGCGTCCATGTCGCAGTCACGGATTCTCACGGCAACATCCTTTACGCTGTTGGCAACGCCGCAAGGATCACTCTGGCCCGGTCAGCATCCAAACCTGCACAAGCTCTTGCCGTCATCGAGACCGGCGGTTTCCAAGACGCAGGTTTTGATGACATTGACCTTGCCCTCATGTGTGCATCGCACAATGCCGAAGCAATTCACGTCGAACGTGCTAGAAGCATGTTGGTCAAGACTAAAGCGCAAGAAAGAGACTACCGCTGCGGTGGACATGCTTCGCTGAACCCTACTGTCAATCAAGACTGGGCTCAGAAGGGGTTGGACGTCACGGGAGGGGTCTACAACAACTGCTCTGGCAAACACGCTGGAATGATGGCTGGCGCTCTTGCTCTGGGTGCCAGTATAACGGATTACCACAGTCCAGACCACCCTATGCAAGTTCGGGTTAAAGAGGTCGTCGAGGAGCTTTGCCCAGAGCCTAGTCTTGTTCAATGGGCCACCGATGGCTGCAATCTTCCGGCTCCTGCGTTTCCACTATTCTACTTGGCACATACCTACGCTGTCTTTGCCGCTGGTGCAGATTCTGCCGAACAAGAGGATTCGCCTTCCCCGCGTACGAGAAACCTTGCCCGGATCTTC
Organism: Fusarium sp. NRRL 25303; assembly: GCA_013396255.1. Lineage (NCBI taxonomy): Eukaryota > Fungi > Ascomycota > Sordariomycetes > Hypocreales > Nectriaceae > Fusarium > Fusarium sp. NRRL 25303. The sequence continues at coordinate 12,806 of JAAOAY010000668.1, read as the reverse complement.
AGTGCGATGTCTAGCTATGCGGAATTCGTGGCAGGAGAAGGACGTTTCTGCACAGACTTAATGCAAGCATACAAGGGGCAATTGATCGGTAAAGTAGGTGCCGATGGATGCTACGGAGTTGGTATACGTGAATCTGAGCAGACTCGAAGTGTAGGGGCGCGTGGGTCGTTGGGAATCGCTGTCAAGGTTGACGATGGAAGCCTTGATATCGTATACGCCGTAGTGGTCGAAGTACTGGAGCAACTGAACATTGCGACTTCGGACACAAGGCAAGCTTTGGAAAAGTGGCACCATTTTAAGAGAAAGAACACAATGGATGTTATTGTAGGCTCTGTCTATTTTGACTTTAAACTACAATTGGCTTAAGGACTTTTCAAGACAGCAGGGTACTACAAATATGAAACCTCCTTAGCAAATATTTATTTCCCCAATCCTCTTGAGGATAGGTTGGCCTGTCTGTCTCGCCGAGATGCTTTGTTTGTCGCTGACGGACGAACGATTCTGCCATCGCGAACGCCCCGAGTTGCAATCTGTTGAGGCTGGTTCCCCTTTCCAAGATCTGCAGAGAGACTAGAGCGATGCGCTTTGTCGCCTTGGGTGCGGTCTTGTGCAGGAGTACATGGAACTGGGGGCCTTCTTGAAGCATCTGAAGAAGGCATCGCGAGGTTTTCAACAACTCCGGTATCTAGCTCTCTGCCATTGAGCTCAGGTTCGACGGCCAAACCAAGGTTCTCCTGAGCATATTCGAGAGGATCTTCTCTTGGTTTTGTATGCTCCTCGTTGATATGTTGTTGCAGAGCTTTCTTAGTCTTGAATTTGGTGGTTGACAGCTCGCAATCAGGTTCCATGCAGTGCCAGACTCGCTTGCGACGCATTACTAAAAGATCCTTCACATCCGCTGGCGTTTTCGGCCGTTGTTGCGGAGGCAGAAATGCTATGCCGTATCTGTTCCACAGTGCTTCGAGTGTTGGCTCGCTGTCTTTACGTTGCTTGGAGAATTCTTGTATTTTCTGGCTTATTTCTTGGTGGTAGAGTTCCTGCGTCTCCAATCAGCACGGGGAATCATGACAAGAAGGGAACATTGATTGCACCTTTGAAACTGATTTGTGGAAAATTTCGAGTTCAAAGTTACAACTCCACTCTGTAACTTTCATAGGGTCGCCGTTATCCGTAGCAAGTAAACCGTTTGTGATGCTGTAGTTATTAGTATTATTATTACAGAATCAGTCATTGGGTAAGACAGAATAAAGAGAAAGTACATAGACATACAGTTTCGAGATCCCTGGCTGACGGTCGGTGATATCAACCATAGCCTGCCATGATGACACTGCGCAACCTTGCGGATCCTTTGCCAAGGTCTGGTAAACAATGTGCATCAACTGATTGAGGGTTGGCTGTGGTGTTGCCGGCTCGACCATGGGTTTTACCTGGGTCACAATCTGCGCGTTGGTCGCCATTTCCAGGTTCAAGGGTGCTTAGGCCAGCTTGTTAAGACACTTCTGGTAGTAAAACGGGGTTTTGTATTACTAGAAAGGTATACGAGAAAGGTAGGATATATATAGGAGAATGAAGGAAGTCATCCTTTTAGGCAGCACTTATTGACTAAGTGCCGATGATTGGCTGACCTCTACTGACCTGCTGACCTACCCTTACCTATACAGTAGGACTTTATCATTAAGGCTGTTAGGCGTCGTCGGGGTGCTTGAAAACGAATACACTTATTTCGTCTCAGATAAAAAGCAGAAACCGATATAAATATGCAATGAAATTATTTACTTGAGATACCACATAATAAAAGACCATACCAAAACAATCATAGCTTCGATAATGCCACCGATTCCCACTCCAGTAGATAAACTGTGCGTCAACACGGTCGCAACAGCCGCCGTGACAAAAGAGAAACACAAGGAGACCAATAAAGGTCCAACCAAGTGACCCTTTTTGACTTTATAACCGACGCAGAGAACCTTCCGCTTATTTGAGTGGTTTATTGAGCGAACATTGAAGCAACTGCGGTGACTGTAAAACCTCCTGTCCCTGTGAAGAGATTGAGAACGCAAGAAACTCTTAGTAAGAGCCTCGGATGTTTGAAGTCTGTCAAACTGTACTTCCTGCGGAAAGCGCTGGTCTTCCAGGTCATTTGACTGGTCCTGAAATTACTTGTCAGCCCGCTTCTAAAGATAAAGGGTTGACGAGATTTATTGACCCCATGAAGTTCTCCGATAAGCACAACGGGCTGCTGGCAGAAAATCCACTTCCGTGTGAATCGCTCAGATAGAGTAAATTTCTGTTCGTGATACTCCTGCAACGCGTTAATCTGTTGCTCGGTATTTGGCATTTTGGGTGCGGTGTCGAGAAAGTTGCGCCCTCGTTTGATATAACCAACCCAGATTCTGGGCCTTGAGATCGGATGGCGATGTTCAGCAGGCTCAACCGCTAGTTCGGCAAAAACTCTCTCTTCGAAGCGTTCATTCACAAGTTAGCCGTAAAACACAGAAATGTCATTTACCAAATTGTTTGATTGCAAGCAATTTGGAACTATCAAGCCTGGGTTGTGTCTTAGTTAGTGGCATATACTTTGTCCTGGTCACATGCTGCGGCTTGGTTTGGGGGCCAAACAAATTGTTTTTTCTGACAAATTGATTCCAACCCATTCAATGTATAGCGTGCTAATGCGATGTCAGGTAGAGTGACTGTGCATGAAATTGTTGTTCACGGTATGGCTAGGTTCCATTTGGTCTTTCTGTGGTTTTAATTGGCTCGATGGCTGATACCAGCTCTTATCTTATCGCTCGATGGCTACAAGCACTGTAAAAGCACGTAGGCTTAGCCCAGAGCTACTACTTATTCAACCAGCGGCTTAACACTTATTATACCCACTAACGAATTTTATGAGTTTCTAACATTAAGACGCAGCTATCGGGCTGATTGCTTATCTCGGACTCGATCCCCGAATGCCAGCGTCACATCCGACAGGGAGATACCCTTGTTGAGTAGCTAGTTGGATGCCCAAACCAGCATAGACCATTGTTTCATCCTTCTCCGGCTTACGATCTAGCCTCATTGAAATACTGTGTGTATGCAGCGGCTAAAAAAGAATAGCTGGGGATCAATTACGAATTTTTTCCCCTCACTTCCTGTTCTTCTTCTCTTACTTACAGTAACTCGAAGGACGACGACATCCTGGCCCTATAATCATCAACTCTCACCGGTATCCTTGCTCCATATGGATAAAATGGAGAATCACGCACTGGTCGATAGCACGCCATCGACAGAAAAAAAGAAAAAACTAGAATCGGAACATGCAAAGCGCCAATCTCTAAGCCGGCTGATACTATGCGCAATGACACTCTACCTTCTGGCATCTATTGTGTTGCCAATAATGATGTTCACCACAATTTGGGGTCACGCCTTCAGGAGGGGCCTTAACGACGTGTTATGCACAGATAACCGCAATAAAGATGCGTTCCTCGGAATCGTACCCCAGATATCTCTAGGAGTCTCATTGGATTCTCAGCCAAAGGGAGCCCTTTTCCAGGCTTTACTGAAGATGAACTTTTTCTCTATTACTCTCTCTTTCGGCTCTTTCGAGTTCGCCACTGTCAAAGTCATAGATACTGTGTGGAATCTAATTGTCAGTCGTATCGGTCAAATCCTTTTCGGTATCGTCACTTATAAGGTTATCATCGCTTGGCTCGTGGAAAAGATGAAATCAGAAAGTGTGCCTTATCAACTACTAAGGGAAACCGCCTTGTCAAAAGGGTTTTCTTTGATGATGATCTGGCATCTACTCCGATCGAGTCGTGCTTCTCAGTTCAGAAAGAAGCACTGGGGTCAGCTATTTGCCTTTGCATTCTGCGTCTTTTTGGTTTTGGTGTACCCTACTTTGTCTGGGGCAATGGCTGGCTATAAAGCACAATCCGAGCCCTACTTCCAAACCAAAGATGGCAATCTGTCACAAGATATACCAGAGGGAATACCGGTCATTGCTATGAGCTTGGATAATGGTCATCTACTGGGGCTATCCGACCCGACTTACGTGTGGTCCAACAACAGTGGCATAGGTCTAGCCCAACCGGGAAATCCAACAAACTTGACTGCGATTCAGAACGGGACTCAGTTTATGGCCGAAATTAGTAGATGTGAGTTCATTATCCACAGGATCGAAACTGAATGATTGACTTTAGATTCAGTGAGCCAGAATTGTACGCAGTCCTGCAGCACATTTCACTGGCCCAATGGGAAGAACACAACATGGAGCAATGACGAACGATTAAAGATTAGGGAATTCACATCGCTGGCCGTGACAGATCCATTTTATATCGAAGATGGCGATTTTGTTACTGGATACGAAGTCATCCATGATCATCTTATCTGTGTGTCCAAGAATGTTTACGCATGGGGGTTTTCATGGCATATGTTACTATTGTGGTCCCTGCTTAACGTTGTTTACGCTTTCATTTTATGTCTGACTTGGCATAGGCTGAAGATTGAAAGTGGTGTTAGAAGATCATACGGAGTCCATCGTGCCATGATCGATCTCACAAGTATGGCTGAGAACATTCTTGGACAGGGGATGTATTCCATGGCAGATGGCGAGATCGAAGATTCTCTGGATCGCGCAAGAGCGGAATTGATGACATTAGAGGATGACGAACGAGCAATGGCCCTAGCTAGTTCTGTTGTAGAGTCGGGCAGGGGTAGTTGATATAGGTCGCGGCAACAAAAGGCAACCTTCGTCTTACCGCCCGTATATTTCCCACAACGAAATAGCAATATCACCTACAACTCATCGTTCGCGCCTATGAGAGATTCACAAAACCTCTTCTCAAGACTGACCCCCTATCGTGTCGTATGGATAGTATACCAGTCTAACGCTTTTGCTACCCCTGCGTCCTTTACCTATGTACACATGATACCAACCATCACCAGTTTATCAAGGCACAAACATGTATCCTGTCATGTATGTGCCAACACACTACAATGGGCTCGGTCTATCAACCCAAGACTGGTCTTCAAGCCACCATGTTCCTACTTCGACCATGCAATCTGATCCTCGCAGCGTTCGAGAAACGAAACAAGGTGAAGCAGCAATCACAGGTTTCCCAGTCTACGTTGGTGAATCAGTACTTAATACACCCAGCCAATTTCTAGCCGCCAATTTGCAAGGCCAAATAGTCAACAGGCCGAACAATGTTGATAAGTCAGGCGGCGTGAGGACGTGCTCTTCTACACTTCTCGCCAATGTCTCAAATATTCATGCTACGTAAGAAAAGAGTACAGCCGAGCTTTCCACAGATAGCTTAAAGCACCTATCAGAGAAAAAGGACACGATAGGGTGGATTATGTCAATAAAGGATATATCTGTCGCTCTATCTCCATCACCGCCAATTTATAGCCCAAAATCTAGTCCCTGCAGTCTTGAGACTATGCCTCGGCACTTTGCGCCAGGAGAAAGTTTAAAAGAGTCGAAGGCTCTAGTAATGGAGCTCTTTCATACTCTTTCTCGCCAGGATTGTGAGTCTAGTTCCGATGAGCTTTCTTCAGTCAACGGACGTCCCATTCAGAGCAGATACTCATCGACACCTCTTACGGATGGATCCGGGACCGACACCTCTCCCAAGAGTGGGACAACTACCAGCAGTTCTTGTTTCGAGAGAAACCTCAAGCATTCTCTTCCGAGAACAGATGGTTCGCCTCAAGAAGGCGATGAGGATGAACCTTCGCGAAAGGAGCCCGGCAGAACAAGGACCCATGCGGTCCAGAGGCAATGGCATCTCTTCAGGGTCGCAAACAGATGCCTTGCTCCATGCAACAACCGCAAAAGTGCCAGGGTACTAATGCGACAATATCGGAGCTTCTAAGATGTCTTGAAGAGAGGTATTGCATCTTCATATGTAAAGATTGCTTTACACAGGTTCAAGTTCCCAAGGACGAAAGGAAACCCGAGAATGTAAGCAAGCGACATAAATCCGAAACCTGTGAGCCCCGATGTATCGGCACCACTTGTTCCGGCATTCCCAGCGACGGAATGGCGCATCATCGCCGAACTGAAAATTGTCCGACATGGCAATCACTCCCTAACGAAACCAGGTGGTCTTTCATCTGGAGCCTCATCAACCCAGAAGAGAACCCGCCTGACCCCGACTTCTACACCGGTGTTGGATATGCGCACAACACGACTCGGCGACCATGCAAACAGCAGTCCAGAGCTAGAGGTGCGGACATATGCGATGCTCTGATGCGAGATATAGAGGAGAGAGACAAAAAGCGAATGGCTTTAGAAGCCTAGTTAGAGGCTGCAAAGGAGAGAAATGCCCAACTGGAAGAGAAACAGAAGAAGAAGATTGACAACTTGGAGAATATCATTGAGACTTTGCTGGAGCGCCTTGAAGAGAACAACGTCAAGGTTCCAAACTCACTCCAAAAACGACTTCAAGACGAGTGTCCCGGTGTTTTCTGCGAACCGGTCGTTCAGCTGAAGTCCAGACGTTCGCAAGTACCTCCGACGCCATCTTCAATGTTAAAAGATGGAACTGGAGATGCGCGACAGTCTCAATTGAGCCAGCCAACGACTGCAATACTTCAGCCTCCTCTGTTCTTATCCGCCGGGCCTAGGAATGGTTACTCTCAACCGTTCGATATTGGTAAGACCCTACTAATAATGCCATAAATCAGAACTGACATGTAGCTCTTGAATCAGATTTCGGTGGGGATTTATTCACAAACTTCGACTACACGGAAGAAGTCTTGGTCGACTCAAGTCAACAGCTACCAGGCGGCGTGGCATAGCCTAGAATGAGGAAGTTAGAGTTTTAGGCAGTAGCTATAGAACTCTATATTCGCCGAATATATGTATAGCTGAAGCTAGTCTATAAAAGCACCACGATACCTACAGCAACAGCCATGATCGAGATTGTATACTTAGATGACAACTTGATAGCTCCACTGTCATAACCAATATTGAATGAATCATTCCCAAAACCCACTGTTCGCAGCCAAGTAGGGGTCTTTTCTTCAAGACTGAGCGAATCCGAGTGATATGGGTCGATAACCCCAGAAACACGAATTTGTATAAAGCCATGAGCACCAGGGTCACTTGTTGTAGGTCCCTGCCAGTTACTCACGTTAGGGTGCACGTATGGAATCGCAGAGAACACAGCGCCCATAGTAAGATTCGCTGTCTTGTCGTCGAACATGACGCTGATGTCGGGCCATCGAAAGTCACCCCAGTCCTCCGCCTGCCAAGATCGGAACTCCTCTATGTTAACTCTATAGTCACCACTTAGCTCGGTGGTGTTGCACACTGGCATGGTTAGATTTAGAGGTGATGAGTATGATTCGGGGATATTGCGTTGGAGTAGGGCGCTGATGTTGTACGCTCCGGAACTGGTCTGGGTAGTGGTGAAGTTGAAGATGTCAGGGCCCTTTCCCTGACGGGGTCGCCAATATCCACCTGGGCTTGGACTGCATTAAAGTTAGACAGTTCAGACTGAGTGATAGTGGTTGAATTACTGGACAGAATAAAGGGGAAACTGAAGCCCTCCAGGTTGAGATGAGTACGTAAAGTCAGCACCAAGAGAGGATACGTTAAATCTCGCCGAGGATTTTGGAATAAGCGTTAGCCAGAAGATAACAGAGTTGCTTCCAGCATTCCATTTGCCTTTCTCAAGGATGCTCATAATGGCGTCGTATTTGACGGTTTGGGTCGAGTTCTTTAATTTGGAACACAGATTGTCCGTGTAGTTGGGGCCGAATATCGTCTCATTCCAGACATCTCCAAAGACAGGTGTCAATTCGACTTCTGCGGTCGCATTATAGTACCTGTTGATAGACTTGATTAGTCAAATTATCATGGCTCTTCCCCGCCGCGAGACTCACGATCCGACCCATTGATAGAAGTCGCCGAGGCCTGTGACATTGCGAGGACGATAGTTAGTTGAGTTGTCGTAGTTTTCGTCATCTTTCGCAAGGCATAGCGTCAGCAGACAGAACAGGATAATCTGTAGCTGGACTATCCGATTACAGCCCAACATTTTTGCTCATATTATATGCATAGCATTTGGCGAGCTTGCGGAGATGCAGGAACAATGCGAGTTTTATCCATCAGCACGCGAGTATCAGATGCGCCAATGTGGTACGGTTCATCTCGCTTAGCCCGTTCAGCCTGACTTTTGTACATCTCATTGGTGCCAAGCTGACATCAATCCACTTAACGGCGACCATGGAGCCGGCTTGGCTGTCAGCAGACATAACCAACAAGTCGACCATGTCATCTCAGGAGATGGGAGCCAAGGAGAGGCACGAAATCTTTATCCTAGATAATGAAGAGACTGGATTAAGATAACCAAAATTGGGATTGTTTCTTTTCCGACACTTTATGTCGAGGTAAAATGTTATATTGCACTAAGAACTATTGTCAAATCTTGTATCATCATCGGCGACCTTGAGCTTTTTTTCAAGATCGTCTATAGTCTGTCTATTTATATGAACATTAGGTAAAAATTGTTTAAAAGAGAAATGACGCCACGTCTAGACATGTAGCGTTCTAAATAAAGTTTCCTTTCACCTCCTCATCACAACACAAGACAAGGCGTCATAGTCTACGCCCAAAAACACAACAAACTTAATACAGAGTCACCTCATCATACAACTAGGTACTGCCACTCACCTTGATAAACACCCAAGTCAACAAGGTGGCTCAATGCACAAGCAGACATTTCCTATATAGAAAGCAGCTTCGCCCAGGCCAACTTGTTCCACGCGGTCCAAGCCTTCACTACTTCATTTCTGACATCTATCACCATGGAGTTCGACGACGACCGCGACATCGTCAAGCTAATGATGCACCTTCTTGAGCTGCCGGGCGTTGATAAATTCGGCAAAGAAAACATCCAGCCACGATCCCTTCTTCTCGACACAGTCATGCAAGGCCGACCCAGGGCATCCAGCTGCCAACTTGTTCAATTACCTGCCGAGATCCTAGCTGATATCGTCGATCTTTTAAGCGACGACAAGACGTCGCTGGGGTCCTTTGCGCTAGTTAATAGTGATTGTCGGCAACTTGCGCGCTGCTGTCAATTCGCCGAGGTCAAATTCGACTACAGCCTCCAAGCCAGGCAGCTTGCTTCTCAGCTTGTACAAGACAACTCTTCCCAGCCTATCAGACCTAGTATTGGTGCTTGTATTCGCAAGGTTACATTTGCTTCGCATCCACACCATGTCGCACATACTCATCGAGAGCTATATGAGGCATTCGATGGCCAAGATTCTGAATCATTCACCGATAAACAACGGTATATTCTCTATCGTCAGGCGGGTGCGGAGTATGTCGCCGCACGAGCTGTCGCAGTAGAGGCTATCTCATCACTGCCGAACCTCGAAAATCTCAGCTGGAAGGATCAGTATTCTCTGGACAGGGATTTCTTCAAAAAGATAACGCGGTGCTCAGCGCAGCACATCGACCTGGACAGGCCGGCGATCGATGATGCCTGGTTTTTGACGCCGCCTCTGACACCTTCGGTCTGGCCGCTCAGGTCGCTGAAGCTTCATGTTCGTATGGCGCAAGACAAATGGAGTGAGATTCGAAAGAAAGGCGAGACTGGCACGCATCACATGACGAGCTTCTTCTCAACCCTGTTCCGCCTCTGCTCACAGACCCTCGAGTCTCTGACTTGGATGTATTTGAACGATACAAGACAAAAAGGCGTCCCTGTCTCTATCGGAGACATAGCCGTGTCGTTTCCTCGCCTGCGATACTTGAGGACCAACTTTGTGGAGCTCGACAGCGTTGGTATCTCATCTCTTCTCAAATCGCCTCTCAGGTCGCTTGATTTAGACCACATGGCGTTACAAAATCCCTCAGTCTTTGATTGCGAGCCTTTACGAGATCTTGAGGACTTTGTTGTTTCTTTTGCGCCGCGGAATATCTCAGCTTGTAAGCGCATCGCAAAGTTCATCTCGCAGCACACGTGGTTGCGTAGACTGTATCTCCACGAGGCATCAGCGGCCATGGAAGGAGTTCCGTATCTCGATGATGTTATTATGCCCATACTCAACAGCTGCGACTTTGATAGCCTCAGATCATTACATCTAGCCTGGGGAGAACCTCAAATTCCTACAAAGTCCCTAAGAATGATCGGACGGCTTGTTTCTCTGGAGCAGCTGAGTCTCAGCGCCGGAAAGAGTTACGGGCAGCAACACCACTGGCTTGTAGATCATGACAAGCTCCGCCGTCGCCTCAGGAGGCTCCAAAGACTCACCAAGCTGGCGATAGTTCAGGACACGTATCCTGCTCCCATACCTCAGCTCCCTGATGAGTTGTACTACGAGTTTCGAGTACCGGGACCCGGGGCGAGGGGTGATGTGTTAGCGAGGCCAGAACTTGATGTGGACGAAGATGCTAGGAGGTCCATAGAAGTGGAGGCCTTATGGGAGAGGATGCATCGTAACCGTATGCTTAATCAGGCTGAGAAGTATGCTGCCATCTTTCCAAAGCTTGAGTGGATGTTTTGTGGGCAAAGACCGATGGGGTTCATACAGGCAGCTGAGGGGCAGTGTGAGCTTCGAAAAGCAATACCGTTGACCAAAGGAAGGGATCAGTGTCGTACCTATCTAGGAGAAACGTTTAGAGGCTCTGACTAGATGGCTAGTGGCCTTACAGTAACTCAGATCGATACGAGTAATAAACTAGCTGGTCTCTGCCAGACATTTTCGGGACATTCTTGGCAGTGTTGCTAATCTTTGATGTTAAATAAGTTGTTTGCAAAGTAAAAGTCTGCCTTGACGAGATTCCCGCTAGCAGCATAGGAAAGAATCTTGCAGCTACCCTAGGAGGAGCGTCTTTGTTTGCTAAAAAAAGACGATAACAACAAACTTTTCAGCAGTACCTTCGATTTTATTAATGCGATGTAATTATTTGCAGACAAGTACAGATTTATCTAGTATTGAAAGAACATGATTTTGGTGACAGAGCGGAGATTGCAGATTTATGGTTGTACTGAGTAGGTAACTAGAACATAGGCTGGGTTGAGATACTGCACATTGAAGATAAGCGATAAGATAAGATAAGGGCCAATCTTGGATCAACTGTACCAGCATTAATGAAAAGAATTGAAAGACGTCAATCATTTTCGGCTCCAAGTCCTGAACTATTTGCATGAATGTCAAGGTGCAACTGGAAATTCTTCAATTGAGATTGCGAACCGGCATACTGGGTCACCTAAGCAAACCCATGCTCATACTACACTATCTCAGATAAGCACCAGGAATCAATAGTTCTCGGCGCGACATCTCCCGATACAACCTAACACAAGAATACGATATCTCGAACCCTGAATCTCCCATCAATCAAACACATGGGGATTTCGAAATCACAGACCCACGGCAACAATCTCACAGAATCCACAGCAACAAGATCCTTCGACAATTTCGACCTATGATTTGCTACCAAAGGATCCAATCGTTAGCGCGTGCTATACGCCGAGGCTAGAACCCTGCTCTGGACCAGGTAGACGGTTCGAGCAGTCGTACCGAAATCTTGGTACCTGAGGAGTCGATCAGTGGATTGAGGGATCCATGCTGAAGATTCTGGGCCGCGAGATCTACTATGAAAAGAGGGGAGGGCTATCTCTAGACTATATACTGTATGTCACTGTTCCTCGGAGGTAGACATTTCTAGTTGGACCGGGGCATTAGTTCCGCGACTATCTAACAGCGTACTAGGTTAGTATCTGCAAACAGCCATTTCAAACTACAAAGATACCCAAGCGTGCAAAGTCACATGCCGATCAAGACCGCCCATCTCCCGACGATTCGCGATGTAACACCAACAGGCCTCACCTCCGTCGCTGATCACCCTCCGGTAACACACGTTCCCGGGCGTCGGGTCCCAAGATGCACAAAGTCAAAGTCCGGGGCAGTACGGAAGTCAAAGCGCAACAAGGGTCTTCCTGCGAGATTTACTTCCTCGGGAGGCGAATAAAAAAGAAAGAGACTAGCGGAGTTTGCGTCTCCCCGGTGGAAACTAATGTACCTAGACCTTAGTGCAAACTCTGTTGATGGGAAGCGCCACGAGAATGGAATGTCTGCCACGTTTTTGTCTCAAGGGAGAAGGTCGTGAAGCCAGCCCTACGAAAGGAGAGTAGAATAACGGTTATAATTGTTTGTGCCACGTTTTTGTGACAGTTTGTTTCGGGGGACGTTTTGTGTGTTTTGCAGGCTGAGTGGCAGGGAATTTTTATCAGCCACTGCCACTAAACTACCGGGGTTAGAGTCTATCGGCATGGACGAGTCATGAGGGATCCATTCTCATCACGCCGCAAGATTAGAATGAGGGCGACTCAACACCAAGAGCGCCACTCTGTACGATGAATAATGTCGTTTTCTCGGCATCAATTCTTGTGTCGACGGCATCTGACTCGATGGTGCTGAATTCACGTGGGCATTGCGTCCACGTCGACTGATTTGCGCTCCAAAATGCTGAGCAGAACCGGATTGCCTGAGGAAGAAACTGTAAGGATCGTCCGTAGAGAGCACCCTCAATGTACACATGATCGCATTGAAGCACACAATCTCTTCATCTTATCAACAGCATCAAAAGCTTCAAGTCATATTCTTGATCAACCCTCACAGCTTTGACTCGATGATCTCTGTAGATGTCGCGATTCTTCGGATCGTGCCAAGTTCACCGTTCTCACTACCCGGCATCCTCGGCATTTCCTCCGCCGACATTCAAAACGATACTATGCCTAACAATGCTTCATCTAGTTAGAACATCAATCTCACCAAATCACAGGGGGGGGGGG
>JAAOAY010000664.1:0-18971 GCA_013396255.1 Fusarium sp. NRRL 25303 | reverse complement strand
ATTTAGGATTAAAGTCCTAAGTTTTCTTCCCTCCCCAAGCGCCAATACAAACTAGTTGCTTCAACGTAGTATTTTCTTTTCTTGGCATGCGACGTAGCAGATATCTGCCGTTGCCCTTTTCTCCAATCAGCAAATTGCCGAGAGACGGAGCTTTCCATATCATGGCGCTTTGACTGCCGTCACATGCTGGGTGGCGTCACTGCTTCGTGGATGTTCCCGTGCACTAAGAATAACTCAGTACTTAACAGTCGAACCGGTCAGCTTCGATTGGATTCCAAGGTCTCCAGTCTCGTCAAATATTTCGCCAACATGGGCAGTCTTGATAACTCCATTCCTCCATTCCCAGATGATGTGCCTACCGCGCCGATTGCCCGGATCTCATACTCCAAGTTGAAATGCTCAGATGAAAATGAGATGATCAAAGTTCTCAAAGCTTCTCAGTCAGACGGATTCTTCTATCTTGATCTTACCGATGAGCCCGCGGGGCAATCTCTTCTGAATGACACTGAAGATGTCCTTGCTATCTCAAGACGCGCTCTCAACATCCCCCCCGACCAAAAAATGGAATGCGTCGCAGAGCGGGGCAAGGAAATGTTCGGCTACAAACCCGCTGGGGCAGTGAAGCAGACTGACAAGGACGCACGACCCGATATAACAGAGTTCTTCAACGTGAGCAAAGATCATTTGCTGGGAAACTCTGAATCGCGAAATTACCCTGCAGAGATCACCGATCAGTGGACGGATCTGGGGAGGTTTGCTCAGAATTGTCACTCTTTGGGACTTATGATCCTTCGTGTCTTGGCAAAACAACTCGACCTACCGTCTGATGAGTTTGCGAAAAGGAACAAGATTTCCTCGATCTCAGGAGATCACATCAGAATGACCAAGATGCCAGGTTGCGACTCTGCAGATGGTAAGAAAATTGGTCTCGCGTCCCATACCGACTTTGGTAGCATCACCGTATTGTTCAATTGGGTTGGCGGCTTACAGATACAATCTCACGATCCTGCCAAACAGGGTGAGTGGGCCTTTGTCAAGCCTTTACCTGGACACGCTATCATCAATCTCGGCGATGCGATGGTTAAATTTAGCAATGGGCGACTCAAGTCTGGAAAACACCGTGTGGTTCCGTTACCGGGCGCGCAAGGTAGAGTGGATCGTTATAGCCTTGTGTATTTCGTCAGACCAGCCGACGATGTCTTGATGCAGCCTGTTGAGAAGTACAAGGATGAGCCTGTCGTTGCTGTCGGTGGTAAGGTTGGCGAGGGAAAGGTGTATACAGCTGGGGAATGGTTGGCACATAGATTGAAACAGATGTCAAAGTAATAGTAGCTTAGCCTCAAATCCCAATGGTCTCTGTATATATACTCAGAAGCAACCATCCCTTTCATGCTAAGACAGGCTTTCCGATACCCCAGGGTTGCTCGGTCGATATCCAAATACATTGATAGCATCGCAGTGTGCTCGACATCGACTACACTGCTCTTCAAGTAGTTTTGTTTCATCTGTGCTCGAAATTACCTTCGCAAAGCTTGTAAATATCAACAAAGTTGAGAAGAAGAAGAAATCGATAATCATATTAGCGGTCGAAGTCGAAGATTTTGAGTCTTGGAGTCGTTTCCCTGATGGCTCAGATTATTGCAAGGAGTCAGCCACTTGACCTTCATAGAAAACATCAGGCCTGATTCCAGGACTTTTTCGTGATGTCTTTCAGGTAATCCAAATGGCGGTGAGCTCCTCTCCCGACTTTGCCGTGTTGTGCATGTTGGTTGTGTTGGTTCTATATTTACTAACCCAACAATGGAGATCTAGTCCCAGAGCGCTATTTACTGCATCTACCTCCGAGGATTCCGAGCAAGCCGTCTTAGCCGAGCACAACGTGCAAACCCACGGATACCATATCGTGAAGATATGACTGAGAGTCAGACAAAAAAACTAAAAGTCAAGTTCCTCGGAGCGACCGAGTAAATGAGACTTCAGCCGTCTTCAGGGATATGCTATCCAGTAAGGTCTTCGGTGTCGACCCGCAAGATGATCTCAATTACCTCAGGATGGCCGTCGGAGCTTCTGTTATTAGCCCTGTAAAAAGCGACGGCCTCTACGTAAAATTCGGATGAGTATTTCTTGAGTATTTCTTGTAGCCCATCGCATCTTCAGTGATCCTCTCAACAATGGTCTTCCCTCTGCACAAGCCGTTAACTACCTGCCCAAGCATTTGATAAAAGAAGCTTTAAAGGAGAAGGAAAAGAATAGAGAGCATGGTGGGATTAAATACTTATCTTACACAAAGTTAATTTATTATAAATTCGGGTCAGAAGCTTAAGTCGTTGAAGGAAGAAGTATATCAGTATAACATAACTGCTCCCTTACACGATAAGCAGCAAGTCAATAATGGGCTTAAAGTATATTTCTTTAGCTACTCTAAAGTTAGGTCTAAGAGCTTAAGACAGGCAAAATGAGTTAAGGCGTCTAGTTGCGCAATATAGGCATGACCTGCTAGGCCTACTAACATAAGATAGAGATCTTAAAACTACACTATAGAATGCATGCCAGCAGCATAAGTGATGTTTTAATACAAGTTTCTCAGCTTATGTCTAATTAGGTCTGACTCCAGATACAGAGGACGCGTACTCTTTCTCCTGCCAACGGTAGGGTCCAAGAGTCCCTAGTTCGTAAAGAAAATCAAAATATCATTAGTCAGCGGGTTTAGCTCAGTTGGGAGAGCGTCAGACTGAAGTCAAACTTCATTCCATTGATATCTGAAGGTCGTGTGTTCGATCCACACAAACCGCAAGTCCTTTGTTTTTGTCAAAGTCTTGAATTCTATTCATATATTAGATGGACATTTTGTTTTGTCACATCATACACATTTTGCACGCATACCACTTCTCTGCCTCGCCTTTCAGTGCATGAGCTCTTGAAAGTCACTTGGCCATCCCACAACCAGATAGGCAGCCAAGGTTCTATTGGTCTGTTTTGCCAAGACTTGCAGCAAACTATCAATTCCCTTAACCATTCCGGGCCTGTCAGCCCACTTGATACGGCGCACTATTGATGGAACTACGCACACGAAGTAAGAAAATTGCCGACAGCGAATCGTGGTGCCAGAAATACTAGTCCAAAAATCCGCCAAGTTTACACCAGACATATATCCATGTTTTTGTCGCTGGGGACCGCTTTTCTTTGTCTCCATGCAAGGCCTGCAATCGGGTAAATTGTGGCTTGCTGAAGTCTGTCAGGTGGTGACAACAAGCAGCCCGGAGCTGACAGCTGCGTGGAAATTACTATCTTGTTTCCTCTGACATCGGATCAACTTCCAGGTCTTCTCTAGACCAAGTTCTGTCTGCTGACTTGAGCTCTCAGTCACTTGAACCTCTACCTTTCTATGAGAACTATGATTGCCACTATTGACAAACTCCCCAGAGAGACTCTCACCTCCATTACAACCGTGAGTGCAAAAGTCAGAGATGCCATCTCCGAATCGGTCTCTATCGGTCCTGAGCAATACCTCACAATCACAGTCCCTGGTACTAAGATTGATCTGACGGACTCGGACCACAACGGGCCATTTCTGTACGATGATTCCAAGCATGCTCTTCCCCCAGCAAACGTTAGACAAGCTGAGGCCAGCTTAGTTGATGGAATGATGCCGATAGCCAAATGCGCAGTATGCCGAGTCCCGTGTTACCCAAATTCCAATTCTAACGCATGACAGGTCGGCAACCAGAGGAAGAGCGTTGCACGTAGTTATGCTCGCGCCATTGACAATTTAATTCCCGCAAGCCCGAAATTTACTCCCAGCCCAGGTATCCCCAGCCAGGGAAAGATGGACTACGCAAAGTCGATGGATTTCCTCAAGCAGAAAGTCCACGGAACTTCAAAGACCATCATGGAGGTTTATCAAGATAAGGAGATGAAGTGGAACAAACAGCGACAAATTTGGGAAACGGAGAGGCTCAAGGCTATGCGTGAAGCTCAAGAGGCCTTTGAGGACGGGACCAAGGACTACGCCGAGAAGCGACAGAAATATGTCGATGATTGGTTCAAGAGCGAGGGCAAGAGCTATCAGAATGCTATTCAAGCTGCGTGGATGGACTGGGTTGATACTGGAAAGAAATATTCCGTCGAGTTTGCGTTTGGCATGTTCCAGCTGGATTCTATGGAGCGCGTCGAAGGCAGTAAGGAAGCGATGAGGAACTCTGCGATGGACGATCCCAGTGGCGATGGGGAGATTTATGGAGTTAGTCTCACACCTAAAGCTTGGGCCACATTCTGTAAGGTCAAGGCCGAGGAGTGGCGTCAGCAAAATGCACAAAGGCCACTGAACAGCAGTGATGGGTCTGCGTGGAGCAGAATCACACTCTCCTACTCTGCATCAGATATCCAGCCTCACGAAAGTGAAACCACCGTTTTTGGTCTCTGGACCTTGGCTGATGCAGACTTGCATGAGGAGCTACACCGAGAGATGGGGTCCTGCGATATTAGCATCTCATTTTCTGCCCTCGTCGTAGACATTAGCCGTCCATGGTTACACAGCGAGCTCTTCAGCGACACTGATCTCGAGGTTCAGAGAGGTGTCAAAATCAGCCCTGGCCCAAACCGCATTCACGAGATGATCAAGGACGGAGAAGACGAGAGGAGCGGTGAATGGGCCTTCCCTACTTATCCGACCTCTTTTATTGTTGCTGCTGATACGACGATTGAATTCAAGGGAGAAGCAAAGGCTGTAGAGGAGTTTTGGAAGGGCGGTAGTGAAGTGGTTGGGTATGGGCCATGGTCAGTGTCAGGCAGTGCTGCGGTTGAGCAGACCAGAGTTGAATCGACTTCAACAGGCTGCAAGATCAGTCTTGGGGCGCCACAGATTATTGGCTGGGTTAACCAAATTGTGCCATCTCTGCCACGATCATAATAGCTATCGTTTTAACAACACATTAAGTACTCTCAAATAATCCTCTCTTTTTGCGTACCTCCTTGATCGGGAAACTTAGGAGAGTCGATGAGTCGATGTACTTGATGCGAGGCTAGGTACAGCCTTCAGCGATTCTCTCTGCGCAACCACTTCCTCGAGCTCTTCCAGCGTCTTCTCTGTCGCCCCGCTTTTCTGTATTTTTGTTTGTTACACCAGACGGGGGCAGTAGCCTACAACCTAGACCTTACAGCCTTGACCTTCTCATGGCCAGCTTCATCAATTCATTTCAATCCGACTTCTCTTCTGGCAACATGAAGAGAATCACGAGAGCATCTCGAGCTGCCGCGATGAATTCCCAGTCGACCGAAGAGCAGCGACAGCGACGACAGCTCATCACGTCCATCGTTCAGCCTGCAGTTGCACCCATTCAGCAAACGCCTCCTCAGCAAGTACCTGCGCGACGAGCCGCATCGTCCGCCTCCGATATCGTCAGTTCTCCATGACTATCATTCCCTTCCTTCTTCTAAGAAGCTAACAAATCGCAGAAGATTCAGTTCCTAGCCTTTTACCTCCAAGGTTGCAGGACTCCCCAACAAACGTCGGAAAAGTTCACTCGCGGGCTCCAGATGGTAACAGATAGCACGGCGGAAATGGCATCTGTTCTTTCATACATGACCAAGAACTGCTGGGACCGCGGAGTGCTTTATCAGGAAGCTGTGAGGGAAACAGCAAGGGTCCAGAGCGGCTACTGGGATGGCTATTTCAGGATGGTTGCGGCCGACACTCAATGGTTGACCAACAACTGGGGTGGTCCAAACTGGCTTCCTGCGGATATTCGGGCAGAGCTTGAAAAGGCGTTTGGTACCCCAGTGCCCTCGTCTTACGTTAGAAGCTTGGTTTCAATCACACAGGCTGCACAGACCAAAGGTATCGGCCTTGACTCTCTCTGGGCTGAAGACGGCGCCCTCAGAACAGCAGTGGGCGACGGCAGTCGGCAATGTCTCTCCAGTGAGCTGGAGCAGAACATCATCGACCAGATCAATAATGAAGCATCTAGCACAGTCTCAGAAGCTTCTCGTCAAGGACAACAGACCTCGACTGCTGTTCCACTCGACAGTGGAAGCGAAAAGCCCAACGACATCAAGGTCGAGATGAGCGAACCAAACCAGTCTACACTCACTCGTACAGATCACACCCATGAAGCTCCTACCTCAAATGACAACGATAATCTTCCAGCAACTGTGGATGTGCCTGCTGCTCACGAGCATGTAGCACCGATGCAGGCCCAACCCACGAACGACGGAGCGCAATCCGCTCCTCCAGTGACCAGAAAGCGGAGTTTCGAGCAGATGAACAGCACAGCGAACTCGATGTATGACAAGTACAAGACACTGATGACGAGCATCAAGCCGGAAAGAATTGCTCAGCTTCGAGCGGAAGCAATCGAGAAGCTAGAACGAGCTGAGTCAGAAAAGGCGGCCACAGATCACGCACTGGTAACTCTGAGAGCGAAATAAGACCAACTCCAACAATTCCGCGACCACAGCAAGCGATTGATACATACCACGAGCAGTGGACTGCGAGAACAAGCCAATAATGATGTCATGGCCGGGGCGCTGGCGAGCATGGGAGAAGTGTACTTCAACGGCGTGAACAGACTACTCGATTCTTTCCTCCAGGTGTCTTCTGGCTCTTTGGACGGACGTACGATCGAAGAGCTGCAGGCACGACAGACCGAAGCGGTCGACAAGATCGGCAAAGCAAAGAAGCGCATCCGGGCGCTGGACCACATAGAAAAGGCACGAGCGGTACACGAGAACTACACCGAGATGATGGAGTTGCGACAAACCATGCGTACCTTCTGGATGCAGACAGGTGAGCGCGTCAAGGGTTTGGAGACGGCGTGCGTCGCTGCGTTCAGTCATGCCGAGGAGGAAGATTAGGATTCTATTCTCGCATCTCAGAACGAGTAATGGAGGAGACGCTTCTGAAGTTGAGCGAGTACATTTGAGGATGTCTCTGTTTTTGAGGGGGCTGCGTTTCTGTGTTCTTATCTGTAAAATAGCTTCAGAGTCTGGGTGCTGATGGATGGTCAGACCATCGTGTTGAGATTTGGCGTCGGGGAATGAGTCACCCCGCATTCTCACAATGAGGTGCAGCGATCTTCAATTATGCTTCTATCGCCATACAAATAAACGTCCTGTTCTTTCATACAATTCTCGGTATCTATAAGCAAGCAACATGTCATCCGAATCACGACCGGCAACACCGCCGCATCATCCAAACTTTGGTGTGAGCATGTCTAGCGAGAGCATCAATCGTTTAGTGCGTTACGTGCTCCCCGACACTACCTACATAGAAGTGGAGGCTCTTCCATCCTTGAAGTCTTTTAACAACCGAATTTATTATCTTGAATGCTACAGAGAATCCCAGACTGGTAACAATGAAGCCCATGTCGATGAGCTTGTTTTCAAAATCAATGGTCGAGGGTTTGGGTCAGAGAAGGTTCAAAATGAGGTTTCTTGTCTCCGCCTGCTGGAGCACTTTTGCCCTGAGATTCCGGCGCCTCGTGCGATAGCTTGGTCGCAGGATGAATTTACCATCAACACCAAGGACGCGCAGCACGGGGAGATGAAACTCAGTGCTCAGGATGAGACCTCGAGCGGATGGATATTGATGACGAAAGTTCCCGGGACGCCCATCGAATTATCTGCGCTCAGCAACGACGACAGATTTCAGCTAGCAACACAGTTGGCAGATTATGTTACCAATTGGCGGCGTAATGTCCCTCCTCAGAACTTTGCCGGGAACATTTCCTTTCAGCACATGGCCTGCCCGCCTGACATCAGGATCCCAGGCTCGAATCCCGATAGCGAAATGCAGTTTTTTATCAGAGGCATGCTTGGAGAAGAGCTCCATTGCCAAGATGTTATCGCTTCCCTTTCAGAGTACTACAGACTTAGAATTGAGAACAAGATGAGGACTTTGGAGACAAGCAAGACTCTCGCACCAAATAGAGATCTCATACAACCTTTGGATGCATTCCTCCAGCAAGACTTCCCTGCCATCAAGGCGTTGAATACCAAAGACGACTCGTTTGTATTCACCCACTACGACCTGTCCCCACGAAACATTCTTGTATCTGGCCAGTTTCCTCAGATTACCGGTATCGTGGACTTTGAGTTCTCTGGCTTCTTTCCACCACTCGACGAGTTCCTGAATGACTGCATCGCCAACAATGGCGACTGGCCCAAAGATATGTACGAGGTTTACCTGAAGCGGCTGGAAAGCAATAGCATACCAACACTTATGGAGGGAATAAAGAAAGAGGATTGGGAACAGATGGCGTTGTTGGAAGAATTGGTTGAAAAGATTGCTCCTTGGTGGTTGCCTGGTGAATTTCAAGGTGAACAGCTGGAACAAGAGTTGAACAAGGTCAAGTCACGAGTAGGTGAGATATTGGAGGAATTCGGAAAGCGAGAATAGGCTAGGCCGAGAAGTGATATCGGTAAATAAGACCACGGTCAAGAAAGTCTACATGCTGTGATAAACATATTGTGTAAGCAGAAGCTTCGTGTTGAGAGGTTGGAGATCAATTCACAATGACAGATTTTTCAGCTCTGCCCGGTTCAACTCCTTAGCATCTTGCCGTAGGTCCTGCCTTTTAAAGGACCAAAGAAACGTCAACTATATCTTATTTACTAGAGATTGTTTTCACCGATCTCTTTGCCAGGTATCCATCTCGCTCATTTCGAATACGCCTTCAATCCACACGCCTTCGATTCGCAGAGGGCCCTCACTTTGCCATGAAGAGCTCACTCCTCATGCTCGCCGCCCTTGTGGCCTCTTTCGTCTGCCTTTGCTGGGGTGAGAGCACTGGAGACAGTGTCTCCTCTGCCAAGCCGCCGGGTCGGGACTCCGAGTTCGCCATTGCCAACTGTATCATGTTTTAGTATATGCTTGGCCCGTTGGAAGACCTGCCCGCCTACGGTAGCATAACTTCCCCAGATTCCGCAACTAGCGGAACCAGTACTCAACAAGATCTCCATCCTACGGATGATAGCGTCGAACTCGAACGAAACAGCCCCGAGCAGTCATTGAAGGATCAAATTGACGAGCTGCTTGCGATTTTGCGAGATTTCCGGTCGTTATCGCCATTTCACTCTTCTCTCTCTTGCAAGAACGCATCGGCGCTGCCTGTAATCTTGCTGGAGGCTTTGCCGCCCGTTTCCGCCATGAAATCGATGTGGGAAGCCCAAGCCGTACTTTCTAGCAGAGATACGGATTTCAACCTAGCCCCATTTGCTGCAACCCCCGGGTTGTTGTTTTTTGCACTTCTTGCTCTGGCTCGTGGGTTGCTTCTTGGGTATGGTTGTCAATTCAAAGGCGGGTTTTGTGGCCTTCTTTTTCGGAATCATCAACCTGATTGTGTCTCCCGTCCGACTGCTCTATCAATTCGTCATATGCCTCGTCTCTCTCGATATGTGCTTTATCTACTTCCCCTTGAAGCTTATAGCTTTGCTGTGTGCCTACCTGGTTGGCCTAGTCGGATTTATCCTTTCACCCTTCCGCACCAAGGACGAGAAGACATTACAGGAGAAGGATAGGGCTTCACTGCATCGTCTATAAGATCAACCTCATATTCGTGTGAGGCACGTGATGGTCTATCCACTGAAAATAAGGCTCTTATGAAATATTCAATAAAGTCTTAGGTAAATTTAGGATAAGTTAGGGTAGTTTAGGATAATTTAGCATATCCTTAGTGTAGAGTAAGTGGACTTTAGACTAGGTAATTACCCGCTTGGTGTCGGATAGCAACCAATATGATCGCGCGACATCCTGTCTTGCATGAAAACATGACCTCCTCTACTCATAAGGCATCTCGGTGAGATCTATACCGAGCTAACCCGTTGATCTTCAGAGCATTTGCGGGGTGGGTGCCCTCAAGAGTAAGCAGCAAGATGATCCTCCACATGTGTATGCATGATTGAGGCGTGAGATAATCCTCCTATCAGATTTGGATATCCCAGAATATTGATTTGCCACGAATTTCTGATCACGACTAGAATAAGCATGTTTTGCCCATGAGTTCCTCAGAAAAGTCAACTTGTGGCATTGAGGTTTCCAGACACTGATACTCAAACAAGATGCATACTTTGTGTCTCTTCTACGTACTGACCTTCCTTTACATTGGCTTTACGAATGCTTGTAAAAATGACGAAGACTGCAGTCTGAACGGAATATGTTCGAGATGGAAAAAGACCTGCCGTTGCGATCCAGGCTGGATTGGGAGCGATTGTGGCCGTCTTGATCTTGCTCCGGCAACACGATATACTGGATACAACCATACATACGAGCCCCCAAGTCACGACGATTTCGGTATCTGGCGAAACGCCTCTTGGGGGGGTCGAATCGTTCAAGACCGTGACAACAAGCGACTATTCCATCTTTTCACGGTGCAGTTCAGTCATGGATGCGGTCTGAAGGGCTGGCGTCCTCATTCTTACATCATCCGTGCTGAATCGTATAACGGGCCTCAAGGGCCATACAAGTATGCTCAAGATGTATCGAAGAACTTCGCGCATAATCCAGATATCGTTTGGAGCCCCGCCGACAAGAAGTACCTCTTATACAGCATTGGTATGGAATATGACAAGAAGTTTACAAAGTGCGAAAGCATCAGCTACACCAAATGGCCAAACAACATTTCTGTTTCGGCTGCTGACGACATTCATGGTCCATGGTCGCCATTCAAGGTGGTCCTCGATAGTGACCGTCCAGCAGGCGTTCACGCCACCAACCCCTCTGCATTCCCTCTCTGGACGCGGCACAACCCAACCAGCGAAATAGTGCTTGGGATCAAAGACTATTCAATCTTCACTGCCAAGTCGTGGAACAGTGATTACAAGCTCAAATATCAAGCAACATGGAATGTCTCGGAGCAAGAAAATCCCGAATGGACCGAGGACCCATTCATATGGCGCGACAAGCGAGGAAACTGGCACTCCGTAAACCACTGGATGATAGACTACGTTGAAAACGATAAACAACAATGGCCTCGTGTCGGATCCCATCTCTTCTCGCGAAAGCTCACAGGGCCGTGGCATTTCAAGCTCCAGGAGGCTTTTAGCTCCAACGTCACTTTTACAGATGGATCGTGGCAGGTGTTCAAGAGACGAGAAAGGCCGAAGTTGTTTTTTAGTAATGATGGGGAGATGACGCCGTTGTATCTGACTAATGGGGTGCAGGAGATGAATCAGACTGGTGCTTCTTTCACGCTTGTTCAGCCGATTGGTACGAAGTGGAAGAAGTTTGAGAAGGATCTCGGTTTCTGATATCTATAGCGCTTCCTTACGTCAGACCATTGCCCAACCTTTATTCTTTGTCTCGCACATACATGACTAGAGACTCCTATCCCTTTTTCAGCTAATTCTTGTGTCTTGTTTTGGCTTGTTCTTGCTTGCTCTTGCCATTTACTTATGGTTCTGTGTTCCCTTCAATCTCACGAGCTACTCTTTAGGTAACATTGGTTTTAGCCACAGGCTCTTGTCACTTCCATGTCATATTTTTATACGGCATAAACAGTTCAATTATATTTTGTTGCACTCTTCCAGTACACAGCTTTAGTTGGCCAGGTTAGACTCACTGGAGAGGTTTCCCTCTGTGGATCTCGGCGAGCTTCAAAAGCCCGCCTATCTCAAAATTTGGGCCCCTGCCGCAATGGGGACGTTTAGAAGGTTCTCTATTTTCGAACGCAGCTGATTCTGGGACAGATAGCTGCTTGGACCATTGCTTCTGCTCTTCGATGGGGATGTTGCGTTCCGTTGCGAGGTACTCACATTGAGCTGGAATCTTTGGGGTTGACC
Organism: Fusarium sp. NRRL 25303; assembly: GCA_013396255.1. Taxonomy (NCBI): domain Eukaryota; kingdom Fungi; phylum Ascomycota; class Sordariomycetes; order Hypocreales; family Nectriaceae; genus Fusarium; species Fusarium sp. NRRL 25303. The sequence continues at coordinate 7,196 of JAAOAY010000664.1, read as the reverse complement.
CTGTGGGTCTGTGGGTGACAGGTCTTCCCTCCATGCTCTTGGCCTTCTCAGTCTGTCGCTTGCGGTCCTCTTCTTCGCGAAGGGTTTCGTTCTCAAGAAAGGAATGCAGTAGTTCTTTGTGGGTGATTGCAGTGGCCGACTGATGGTCGTTCATTGAGTCTAGCATTTGGCGGTAGTTCCCCATTTCGTAGTCGCGATAGGGGAAGAGAGTGTCCGTTGCCTCTTTCACAATGTTTTTGGTCTCCTCCCAGGACCTAGGACTCGGTTTAGAATTAAGGACAGCTCCCTCGATCCGGTGGATGATCTTTCTAGGGCCAGTCTCCTCGGAGAACCGTTCAACATGAGTAGTATTGTGACAAACGATCTCGTTTTCGCGGGAGACTTCGAGCTGAATCTTGAACTCGGAGTAATTCGACTTGATTAAAAAGCAGAGCTTGTTTCTCCACTCGTCGTTTATAATCGGCATTACCTCTTCAGTAACACCTTCCTTGATGTATTCCAGCAAGATCTCCGGATCAGCATGCCAGTTCGTAAGATCCTTAAGCCAGTGGGAATTTTCTCGCTCCCAATCTGCCTGTCACATTACCTTACCAGGGACGTTAGCCTTCTGCTTTGGATACGAATACGGTTGCATCCCGTGGTGCGTCTCTGCAACTCACATCCCGATTGCCAGCACCGGAGCTCGCTTAGCGACGGGATTCCCTTTTCTGTTCTGTGTTGCGGTTACGGTCTCGTGAATTTTAAGTGATTTTAAAGAAGTACTATCCATCAGTTCGACGGCCCATAATCATCAGAACGTTGTATGCGTTGTCCTTCCATTGTGTCTCTTCGCCTAGCTCAACTAATGAACGGGGGGTAAGTCATTAAATGGTACTCACGAATGTTGTCGATGGGGCGTCTCTACGGCTCGCTTCACTTGCGGACTAGGTCTTGTGCCGCGACCAGGCACAACAAAGAACCTAACAGCAATGCCGCTTGGCGTGTGAAGCCATCATCTTTCACTTCTGCTTCTGAGCCAGACGGCACTGATCTAGACTTAGGACGCCACTAATCTAAGACCCCACTAAGGCTATACAAATTGTACCTAAATTATCCTAAATTTACCGAAGCCTTCTCATCACTTAGAGGAGATGTCTTGACCTCTCCTAATCACCTGGCAACGCTTCACTAACGAGAGCTCAAAACTGTGCAAACATGAGACAGAATATAGGAAGGATCAGAGTGAATGAATCGTTGTAGGCTACTAGTAGGCTGTGCCCCTCCAGTTTCTTGTTTCGTGAGCTCTACTGAAAATGGTATGTGGCGGATCCTTCAGACAACAAGTCAAGACCGCCCGGCTACAATGCAGCTATTCCTTGTACTCATCGCCAGTGGAGTTTGACCTTCTAGAAGACTCTACTCCCAATTCTTGTTTCGTCTTATAGTCCATGCAGATCAGTCAGCCCTAATACAAGCTACGTCGCTTTGCCTTCGGTTTTGGTCGTGCAAACTCATGTTCTTGGACGGCCCCCAATCCCCTGCGGGCTTCCCCAGTCTCTGAGTGGTCCAGCTCTAAATGCCGCAAACCCATGTCCCCTTGCTGTTGACATCATTGGCAATCCCAGAGCGGATCACTACTGGACTTGCATAAGTGTGTACTTTATGAATCTTATAACCCGATGAATTGTTTGCGACTTTGGTCGCTGATCTGAAGCAGCTGTATCTAGGTTGATCTGTTCGACCATTTCCACTTCTCGCCGAGATGGTATTCGTAGGTTCAAATGCTATGTCAACAGTCCTGTAGTCATATGTAGAGATATCGCTGCAGTTCAATTCCTGAATAGCACCATTTCTATCTCGCACTGCATACTTTTCAGGTCCAAGATACTAAAATGACCTACGCAAAACCTGAGTGCGAATTCTTTTGGTGTGAAGGAGGGTGAGCTTGATCTCGCCCTGGACTGGTTCGACTATCGCCCCATCTAACAGCATCGCCACTTTCTAGTGCCCGCTTACTACAAGCGTATGCAGAACAGTCATGCCATGTCTTGCATATCAGGATCGCAAAGGATTTTAGTAACCATGCAAAATATGCCGGGATTCCGTTCTAGCACAGCCTTCCTATTCAGGTAGTTCGTAAAGTGCACTGCGCTAGTTCATCCAATAATCTTAAACATAATGCGAGCGCCTAGAGTCCGAAAGTTTAAAAATCCTTCTAGGCTGACATATGCAATTATGCATATCGGCAGTTGTGCAAGCGCTGTTGATCACCTGAGGGAATGAGATCATTTCCGTTTAGAGTCGAGACGGATTGTGTTGGTCTGGTCACTGATGTAATTGATGATGGCTTCAATGGGATGATTGTGAAAATTGCTAGAGTTGGGCGAATCCTTCGAATGAACAGGTTTTCGAAATGAATTGTCAAGATGTGACCTATTTTGGAATACTATAGTGCTTCTTCAAATATAAATTGTCGACGGTTCCTCGTTGCTCTCGATATCACCATCATAGCATCTCATCACTTCAACTCGTATACTTCACTTACCATTGTCAACATGCTTCCCAGCCTTCTTCTCTTTGCCCTCGCTGGCTTCTCCAGCGCCTCTCCCACTGGCCTTCTTACCACTTCCCATGATCTACAGGCCCGGGAGATCCACGCCGATGAACTTCATGCTCGCGCCCTCGCTAATCACCCTAAAGACCTCGTCATTGACTCAGGGGATCTCAATGACTACATCAAGAAGCACCCCAATTCTGATAGCGTCGTCTATCTGAAGGACAAACAGTCCTTCGTACCATTGTCAAGCGTCTCGGAAGTCGAAGACAAAGACACCAAGGACGACAAGTCCAAGCGTCAGTACACCGGCCCTTGCTATGTCTATGACCAGTGGCAGGCTCGCGATTCTCAGTCCTACTGGGGTCCGTGGGAGACAGCTTCAGGCTGCCTGTATACCGGTTTGAGTGAGGGTTCAGGTACCCGAACTATTAGCTGGTCCAAATCGGTCTCAGTTGAAGTCTCAGGTGGCTTAGATTGGAACCCCATTAAGGATGTCTTGGGAGTCTCTCTTGGCCTTGCTGTCACAAACACTTGGACCGATGGTGGTAAGATTGACTGCAACATCCCTGCTGGATCAGTCGGTCAGATCTGGGCCCAGAAATATCTGGGGGAAGGCATGTAGGCGCTCTTGTTTCTTTTGAGAAATGACTAACTGGAATAGCTCATATGTGGAAGAGAATGTGCCAGTCATGCGGAGCCTCTGGTCAAAAGTGTCTTGGTGACTGGGAAGAAGCTGGATTTGTCAAAGCTCCAACTGATGGGTATGTTAAATTGAGAGTCATATGAAGCAAAAGACTAACAAGTTCCAGTTCGGATCCTGGCAAAAACCTTAACACTGGCTGCAGCACTGGCAATGATAACGTCAAATGCTAGATCTGGGTGTGTGTACTGTATTTCTTCGGAGTCTTGGCTAGGAAACGCCCGCTTTCAAGTACCAGCAGAAGTTTGGGGTTGAGATATATCGGATGGAAATGACACTCCTTAGGTTTATTTCTTGTCTGTCTCTAGTATTACACAGTCTTCCAGTCAAGTTATGAGCAGTTATTTACCAATGTCTCACTGGTGGTTGAAAACTCTAAGTTGGCCTCTGAAACATTACTGCTGTAGAGTCCGGGGGGTACGGTACGATGTCAAGTTATTGCGATAAGGCTGAGAGGTCAAAAAATGGTTCAGCCTCAGTGCACAAGGTAATAGCACATATGGACAATATACTCACTGCCCCGAGAGACTACGGTACAACCTCCTTTCCCTGTAACATGTCCCAAGTTGGCTTCGGCAACGGCATGACCGCCGGGTCCAGGTATCTTCCAGTCGCTGTCTTATTCGCCACGTAATCGCAAGCCACCCTCTCAATCTTCGCCCAGTCTAGCTCCGATGTGCCAACAGCCCTACCGCCGTCTGATGCTATCCTCGAAAGGACGTCGGCGACCCATGTTCGGCAACGCCAATTTGGGTCGTTCTGAATGACCTGTGCGCTACGGATTATTTCTACAAGCCGCTTCTCGTCTTCGACTTTGGCAATGATGATGCGGGCTAGCAGACTGTTCGTGCTCCGGACGTTAGGAAGATCGATCTCTTCATAGACCCAGCCGCTTATTGGGTGGTTTTTGACATGGTAGCGCACGCCGGGTACTTCGGTGCCTGACTCATTTTTAGGGCCGATGAGAAATCCCCAATGATAGCTAGTATGTGCTATATTAGGCTCGAGTCGCTATGCAATGATGGACAGTACTCACCGACGCTCTTCGTTATTAACGACCCCACTTGGATACAATGCGATATAAAGTCGGTTCTTGTTAAAACCCATTTGGTAAATTTATCATATTCCAGGATAGAATGGAGTTCTGAATATAGTTAACGATAAGAATTAGTATTGGCTTGGAATGGTAAATTTCTATTAAATGTTTAGTCGGCTCGATGCTGCATATCAGTCTCCATTTTATAGTTTTGACAGACGGCCCTGCTTCAGTAAAAATAGCATTGATCCAAGAATAGCACGGCGCTTAAGTTATTAAAATGCTCACTCTTGGGGTTCACTGTTGCATCTATCAAAGCGCGCGCCTACAAACTGTCGATGTTGGTTGTTGCTTGTAGGTATTTTTTGGAACCAACCTCCGAGTGCAACTCCAGAACCAACACTGTGAGATGACAGTTTCTGCCTTGTGCCCAACGCTGCAGAATCCTCAGCATTGAGATAATACTAACTATATATACCAATCTTCCTCATAAGTAACGATAAGAATTAGTCTAAATTTAGGATAATCTTTATAAAATTAATACTAAGTTTATCACAAAGAAAGAAAAATATTCTGTAAAAACTTCAAGTTTCTCCACCTTAAAGATCGCCCCACCATCTTTGCCTTGTCTTCTCCATCTCCAGCTCTGTAGGATATGGATCCAAGAACTTGGGAAGCGACTCTTGCCAGCCCTGTCGAACACGATTCCCATACCATGCAGAAGTGTATTCCCAATAATACGGATACCACCCAGCAAACTCCCAATCAATGATACCAACAACTTGATCACCCACCACTAATATATTGAATGGGTTTAGATCTCCATGAGTAAACATCGGTGGTGGCCACGAACCGTCCTGTTTGGTGGCCATTTCTTTGATATCTTTCCAATCCTGGTCCGGGACGCGATCTGGGTGGTTGTCGGGCTCGAGGTCTTCCCGTAACCACCGATGAAAGTCCTGAATTGTCTTGAAAGGCCCAAATCGGGGTCTTGAACGCGGTATCCGAGAGTCCCGTAATGAGCCCCCTGTGCAGCTCTCGACTCCCACGCCATTTGGTGGCACAAGAGCCCGTAGTTCTTCAAGCATGCGCCGAAGTTGAGCGAAGATACTTGCCAGATCAGCCTCAGAAAGAGTTCTCCAGGCCTCTGCGAGAGATGTTCCGCGAATGCGCTGCATGGCTATATGTGCTCGATTCTTATACACGAACGAACAGTGGACGTTCGGGACAGGAATGGAAGTATTAGCAGCGACAAATTGCATGGTAGCTGCTTCAGTGAGATGGACAAACGGCCCCTTCTTAACGATGAGAGATTTAGAAATGGGGATACAAGGCCCATCGTGTTTGTAGAAGCGCGCGGATGTTTTCAGGGCGATGAGTGTCATTAAACGACGAGGGAATGTATTATTGATGGCCAAGGAGGATGTTCCTTCATGCTGAGTAGCCGTTTGGTCGGGCCGAGGGACATAACCAGCTGTTGACATGCTGGGGGCGAGTAAAGCGAAATCGCTGGCATCGGTCGCTGACTTCGCAAAACCTTAGCGATTGCCTAACGTCCAAGGCCTGGGCCATTCAACGCGGTGCGTAACCGGATGTACATCATCGGACTTGAAATTCGTGGTGGAGATGAAGATTCGTTGATTGATGAATGGTCTGTTCACGGAAATTAGATCACGACAAGGCTGCTGACTAAGACAATTACCTTCTTCTACGCGTCTTCCGCGTCGCGACAAACAGAATGGGCAAACTTCATAAACATTGCAACGGATGATTGTAACCGCCTCCTTAGTCTAAATACCCCCTAAAAAACACTAAACAATGAAGAGCCTTAGGCTAAGGCTCTTGATTGTTTAGGATAAAGACCCTAAGACAAATGAATGGTGTCAAATGAATGGGAAGCTGGAACACAGTCGCATAGGCAAGATAATTTGCAGTTTTAATGGATATCAAGCATTGCGATAAATTGCTATAGAACACCAATTGTAACTCGTTTCAGCGCCTTGGCGCAATTTTTACATATACGTCTTTTTACTCCTCTTGAACCTTCTCCGTTGATCCAGAGGTAGGGAACTGATCAACCTTGGTGCTAGCGAACTTGCGCGCAGGAACCTTGTGCTCGAAGAGAAGATCAAGCTCACCATATGTTCGACCCTTGGGCTCAGGGAGGCGGAAGAAAGCCCAGATGAAGATCAACAGACACCATCCAGCCCAGAAAAGACCAGTCTTAGCGCCCCAGTTCCACGAGTTGCGACCGAGCATGCGGGGCATGAGGGTGTTAGTGACGAGACCAGCGATGTTGCTGAAGTTGCGGGCCAACACGATGGTCTTGGCCTTGAGACGAGTGGAGGAGATCTCGGCGACGATGGTATAAGCGATAGGACCGATGGTCATGTCGTAGACAAAGGTGTACACGACCAGCAAGCTACCGATGGCCCAGCCGGTTTGCTCAGTCTTCTTGGCGAATCCGAGGGCTCCAACGGCAATGAGGATGAAGAAGAGAGCGGCCATACCACAGATGTAGATATGTCGACGACCGAAGCGAGCCATAAGGAACCAGGATAGCACAACACCGACAGCACCGACACAGTATTGAATGACGTTGAAGTCAAGAGCTCGCTCGGAGGAAAGACCAGCTTCAAGGTAGAACTGAACAGCGTAACCCATGAGAGAGCTACCGCAGAGAGCCTGGGCAGTGTAACTGATAGAAGCGACTTCGGTTCGTCGCAGATCGCTGCGCATGAAGCAGTGCCAGTAGTTGGTTCCGGCAGAGTTCTCAATCTCCATCTGGTTGGTAGCCTTGAGAAGCTCAACCTGGGCATCAGCATCGAAAGGAACGTCGCACTGGGTGACGAGCGAGAGGATGGATCGCTTAGCATCCTCGTATCGCTCCTTTCGCACAAGCCACCAAGGAGACTCGGGAGCAA
>JAAOAY010000663.1:0-13062 GCA_013396255.1 Fusarium sp. NRRL 25303 | reverse complement strand
CACCAAAATTCGCTGGCGTTCCTCCCCTTGAGGGGGTCGTGTTTTATCTCAGGCTGGTGATATCCTCTGAGCCATGCATGCAGCTCTAAGCCGTATGTGCAGCTCTAAGCCGTACTTGCAGCTGTAAGCCGTACTTGCAGCTCTGAGCCGTGTGTACGTGCAGCCCCAAGTCACACCGTCAATCATGTTGGGGATGATATGTACCCACAGAGATAATTAGGCATCTAAAACACTCTACATGTGAGAATTTGATTTCTCAAGGTTGTCCTTTGATATGCCTCCGTATATACGACTTAGCAATCGGTATCATACCCATCATTCTAAACTGAACGATGTCTTCCAAGACAATGCGTATGAACTTTTGAGAATTGCTGAAGTCTTTTTGCTTACCCCATAATTCGTCTATGTGTAATAACTCTAGACACGGCTATTTGTCTCACTAATTGTTTCCATGTTGTCATACCATCCTTGTACATAATTTGTATTTTACCAACGCTATTACACTTACATCTTTCATTCACTCATGTGACCAGACAATAGTAATATCATGACTAGTACTCAGATCAGGCTTTCGCAATACTTTTTCAGAAAAGTTGTCCTTTTCTTTCAAAAGCTCACATCATCTTATCATGGACCAAACGCTCAAGGAGGAGTGAAAGCAAAAATATCCCTTTGTTATCGATACAGTGTTATCGTCACAGCTCCTAACATGACCACTCAATTGTCTTTTCCTGGTGCAAGTTTCCGATCCAGTCCAAAATTCGTCTTGAGTACAATAGCAATTGGTCTTTTCACTGACCTCTTTCTATATGGCCTCATCGTACCCATCCTTCCATTTATGCTTGAAGATCGATTCCATCTACCTGACACCCAGATCCAGCCCTACACATCGAAACTTTTGGCAACATATTCAGCATCTACCGTGATGTTTTCAGTCCCCGCCGGGTACCTAGCTGACAGACTTGGTTGCCGTCGCCTTATATATCTCGCTGGCCTACTACTACTACTAGTGGCTACTGCTCTATTTGCATTTGGTCGGTCAATTCTGGTTCTGATAGTAGCAAGGGTACTCCAGGGCATGTCTGCCGCAATAGTCTGGTCAGTTGGTTTTGCCATGGTCCTCAAATCTGTTGGCAAGGAGAAGTTTGGACAGGCTCTTGGAGCTGTAAGTATGTCCCAAGCGATGGCATCTCGGGGCATAACTAATTTTGTAGGTCTATTCCTTTAGTACAATTGCTGAACTCGCCGCACCTATCCTCGGAGGCATTCTCTACGATGCCGCCGGTATCTCAGCAGTATTCGCGATGGCTATGGGTATTACGAGTGTTGATCTTATCATGAGACTACTCGTTATTGAGCATGACGTTGCGAAAGACAATATGGGCTCGCATGAGAGTCATTTAAGTTGTGAAGAGTCAGGGAGCGCAAGTCGCGCAACGGAAAATGAACCTTTGCTTCCAAGAGACGTTGAGACAAAGTACAAGGTTTGTGGCGACATCAATTCTTGGCTTCGTGCTATGCCTGTTTTGTACTGCTTCCGCAGTGCGAGCTTTCTAATGGCCATGATAACATCGTTTACACAAGCGATGATCATAAGCATGTTTGATGCCACTATACCTACCGAAGCTGACTCTTTATTACACTTCTCGTCCCTCCAAGTCGGACTTTTATTCATCGCACTTGTTGCCCCTTGCACTCTTCTTGGATGGTTTTGTGGGCGGCTGGTAGATAAATACGGTACGAAATACATCTCGACTGCTGGGTATGGCTTTCTGGCACCATGCCTTGCCCTTTTAGGCCTACCCTCTCAAGATATCATCGGCGGAAACATCAAAGCAATAGTATATTGCATTGTTTTGGCTCTAGATGGAGTTGGACTAGCGGTGATAAATCTGCCTGGATTTGTCGAAGCTAGCGACGTTATGAAGAAGTATGAGGAAGCTAATCCTGCTCTCTTTGGAGATCATGGTTGTTATGCCCAACTTTACGGCTTCAACTCGTTATTTTTCTTTTCGGGCCTTACAGCCGGGCCCTTGGTCAGTGGGTTTCTTAAAGGCTATTTGGGATATGGGGCTATGGGCATCGCGTTTGGAATTGCATCTGCAGCTATAGCGGTACTGTCGTACATCTTCATGGGGGAGGATCTATAGTAAATTGAGCTAAGGGACGTATATCCTCACTGTTTTCTTAACACCAATTAACTAATCCAATTGAAAAAAGTCCTTAGGCGGTACGGCTGATGACGGCCCGCACGGCACAAGACTTACGGGCTCCTTCTTGCTTCCCGTACTACTTGAGTCACTGGTAGTTAGGAGACTTTGAACAGACTGTTGCAATGCTTCATAACAATTGCAGATCTAACAAGCGGTAGCGCGATTGCTTTTCCGAATGATGTCTCATGTGCTTGAACATTAGACGCATGGCTGAGACAAATACGCATTGCTAGCGGCCCATGACGCAGCATTGCTCGACCAGGAGGCGTTGAATGTACGGGAGAGAAGATCTTACGCTTACACGTAGTCACACATGACTTCTCCTCATTGGGGTGGCTGGTGGCTCTGGACACATGCGGTGGGTTCGAAAGGTACAGATTAAACCATACTTGGCCAAACCAAGACAAAGTAGACCTAAATACAAAATACTACTAGGGAGGGTGGTTTCAGTGAGACAAGAAAAAATGAGAACGAGCCTGGCTCTAAACTAATTGGATGACTGAGGAACCCACAAAGCTGGGTTGCTTGAGAAGAAGTGGTTTGCTCTCAGCACGACGCTGACATCCTCTGCCGGCATGATGGGGAAATCTTCAGGGCGAGGAAAATGTGTAACGCCGAATTGAATGTAGCAGACTATATCTGTTTCTTCTATGCAGCCTTTGTCGTTAACCCAGTCAATCACATCATTATTTTGGGGGTTCATTCGTTTTCCGCTTGACTGGGGCACAAATCTACCAGCAGGGAAAAGTTCGCCATCTCGGTAAGGGACAACCCAAAGACTGTGACGGGCGAATGCGGCACGTTCTGAAAGAATGCTCCCTGGCCTGGCTAATAGCGTAGGACATTGGTTGTTCACGATCTTATAGGACACCGGCATGCCCGAGGTTGGATTGATGTTGTCAGGGTTGATAATATCCCATGTGCGACTTGACGCATGGCAGTAGTCCACTCCCTGGGCTTCTTTGAGAATGGTAGTTTGACTATGAAATGCGTTTCCAAGTGGGTCAGCTTGAGTCGTTGGAGACACGGTGCCAGCTACAGCATCGCACTGAGACACGGAGTTGTTGGGCCCATCGATGGCTGGATCCACTCTGAGAGAGAAGATGTGCTGATGGTTGTGTGCAACCACGGAATCTGAGACTTTGGTTCCGTATCCTGGCATTGTCTCTTTCGAGTTGGAAGTATTGAGGATCCCCGTAAGTTTCACCTTGAATTCGTAGGTACCATCCAAGGTGAAGTTATGGTACAAGGCATATTCGTAGTTGCCTACTGTGACAATTTGGGAAATGACGAGCTTGCGATCGCGACACAAAACCGTGCTTTGGTCTCTAGGCTCCGAATGTTTGAACAAGATACCGCTGTCTTCTTCATGGATGCAGATTGCATTCTTGATGGTGGACGTGCTCCCTTCAGATGTCGGTAAAACTCCATCCAGGTATCTGATGGATCCTTTGCAGTCACATCCTAGCTTTAACGAGTTTGTTGAAAAGCCTAGCCCATATTCACCAACATCAAAGGCATGTCTGCGATTCAAGGGGAATCCGGGATGTGCATACGGTACCACCATTTCTGCCAAGCTGATGCGATAGAAGACTGTGCGTTCCTTGTGCTCCGTCTGGTCTTGTATGCGGATATCGGACAAGACTATGCCCTCTCGGTAATTGAACCCGATATGCATGGAGATCCCTGCCCACAAAATTCGATTCCCCGTTAGTTGAAATGAGACACCTTCTGGCTGGGAAATCTCAATCGGTTTTAGTCGATTGACTCTGCTCATGTTGGGCAAAAGTTCTTTCCGATAGTTGTGACAGATTGGCGGGACCTTTCCCCTCTCACCACCTTCACAATCAAACGTGTCGATGGAGAGGATTTCCCGAGTTTGAGTATCTACAACGATATAGAAATCGAGAGGATGCGCGTATTGGTTACCAGCGGGCGACGGCTTCCAGTAGACAAGGCCTTGCTGGAGGTGACGATCACGGCCCCAACGAGGGTCGTGCCCAATCGACCATGAATCGATGCAAACAGTACTCAAGTCGGTGATACCAATGTCATTGCACGCCTTGGTGAAATTTTCATCTGAACGAGCAATCTTCTCGATGAACGAAGAGTCCTCAGGAGTCAACATGGGTACGACGTCCGGTACATGCTCCCAGCTCACAACCCGGCCCATATTATGAGTGAGGCTTACTACACACTGAAAGACTGATGATGTGTCCTTCATAACAAGAATAGCGTATGCCTTTCTGGGAGGCACCCTATTATTGTTTGCGCAAAACTCAAGATATTCGCTTTTCAGAGGCTCTTTGAGTGTGATGCAGTTGAACTTGAACTTCTTTGGACCTGCATGCTCTCTGATCAATGTGGCTGCTAATTCGACTTCCTCAGTAGTAAGGGGATCTAATTGCAAGATTTCTTCAGTTACAGGGAAGTTCAAGCCTGATGAGGATTGCTAAACTAACCTAGAGGATGAAGAAAGCACGAGCTCGAATAAGTCTCCCTGTAGGATGATGATTTCCGGACAGGGGTGACCATTTTTATTTTTTCTAGAAGCTTTGCAAGTGTCTGCATCATGATGACGGTAGAAAAGAATGTTGGTTAGGTGATTATTCTTGTTATTTATATGAGGAAAGAGCTATAGAGCTGTACGGGTAGACTGATAACTAAAGAAGGTTATTTATAAGGAAGTTAATATCTTCTTAAACAGGGAGCTTCTCATAGGTCAGATTATAGCATTGTAGAAGTATCTAGGTCTTATGAGACTGGTTTTACATTGGGATGGATATCGAGAAAAATGTCTGTCGTGAATCCTCCTATTCCCTAGCAATTAAGCATGGGTATTCCTCTGCTCACCAGAAGATCAGTCATAGTAAATTTCGATGGACATATCATTTGCAATACGTCATAATGCTCTGATCGCAGCATATTGGCAAAGTACCTGATTCGTAAAGCCAACGGAGGTGTCTTGCTACGCAACCATCCTGTGCAAGGCAGTGTCTCAGCTTTGGGAGAACTTTGTGTGTAGGATCTGTTTGTAAAACAAAAACACCATGCTATTGGATTAACAATCTCTCCCAATAGGAATACTTATCCTGACCATAACATGGAGGTTTCGGCTGCCAAGACTTGTCGCAACCACAAACCATGACGATGGGAACACAGAGTCATCGACTCATGGACTTGGCTTCATGACCTCTGCCGTGTCTCTAAATTCTTGCACATTTATTCAAAAAAAAAAAAAAAAGCCTGCGTGTCTCATACAAACATATGCAGAAGGCCACGAGATCCCGCTTTTTGCGGGGTTGCTCCGTGATGAACCTGAGCAACAAGATATCAAAGCCTGTTCGAGCACACCTAGAACGTAATAATTCATGGATTACTGGGCGCCAACTCTAAGATCTTCATTGACCGCATGCGTTAGGTCAAAGTGAAGCATCTCATGCCAACATATCAACCTATGCAAGCTCCTTTTGTGGCAGGTGACCTTTTTACCCTCCATGATCCCAAGACCCGGACCGAAGAGGCTGCTACGACGACCGTTTACTGGACGCCGTATCCTTAGATCAGAGCTCTTACGTCACGCGCACTCGGACTTTGTGCACTTATCTTGATATTAGTTATCAATGACGACGAGAAAGACACGGTAGAAGCATTCGCTATGTCATATGCAAGGTTGGTCAGAAACATCCCACCATTACCTGACACTGAGCGGATCTAACACGGTAGGCCCTTGACTGAGATCTGAGATTACAAACTTCAGAAACACAAGCATCCGAAAGCCTTCTATTAATACCGGACTGGCTGTCGTATACTTGTGAAGAGCATTCAATTTCGGAAATAAGTTCCAAAAATGACCTCGATTCATATTGGCGGCCCTCAGGGCCAGCATATTGGATCCATTGAGTCTTCTATGACAGATAGAAGGGCCGAGTACACCATGCCAACAGCAGAGCATCTCATACGACAGGCTTTGCGCAAGCGAATCGACAGCCTCGATGCAAAAGTTGTTTCGCACAACCAAGAAGATGCATTCTTTGTGGCAGATCTTGGGGAAATCTTCAGACAACACCTTATCTGGAAACAACTCTTACCATGTGTCAAGCCATTCTATGGTAAGTGGTTGAAACATGAAGCTACAGACAACAAATAATGACTGTAGAAGCTGTGAAGTGTAATCCGCATCCAGCAGTTCTGGAGCTCTTGTACAATCTCGGGACGGGATTCGATTGTGCCTCGAGAAATGAAATAGAGCAGATCCTTAAGCTAGGTGCTGACCCGGAGCGAATCATATACGCTCATCCTTGTAAGGCATTGTCTTATATCCACTATGCGAAAGCGGTTGGCGTTGAAAGAATGACATTCGACAATGCAGATGAGTTGTACAAGATCAAGGATGTGTTTCCTTCTGCCTGCCTCCTGCTTCGTATCTCAACAGATGATTCTACTAGTCACTCTCCTCTGAGTAAGAAGTTCGGAGCCGACAGTGCTACAGTCGGCTCACTTCTGGCTATTGCTCAAGAACTCGACCTAAATATCATTGGTGTGAGCTTCCACGTTGGATCAGGAGCTTCTGACCCCACGACATTTGTCAACGCGGTCCGAGATGCAAATCGAGTATTTAGTCAAGCGTCAGCCTTTGGGTTCAACTTGAGCGTACTCGATGTTGGAGGTGGTTTCTGCAAAGAAAGCTTCGAGAACATGGCTTGGCACCTTCGTCACGAATTAGACATTTATTTTCCGTCCTCAAGGGGAATCGAAATTATAGCAGAGCCTGGAAGATACTATGTTGCCTCTGCATTTACACTTGCCACCAGTGTTATTGCTCGTCGCATCACCCATGGTGCAACTTATCAACAAAATGGTCATATGATATATATTCAGGATGGAACCTACGGTAATTTCTCTGGCGTTCTTATCGACCACGACCTACCTATTGCCAGAATTCTCCGATCCAACGGCAAAATTCTCTACGGTACACGAGATGCCAACCCTTTGAAGTCGAATGATGGTGTTCTGTATTCGATCTGGGGAGCAACATGTGATGGAGCTGATTGTGTGGTCAAGACTACTCGCTTCAAGGCGACGATCAGAATCGGAGACTGGCTCTACTTCGATAACATGGGCGCCTACACCTCAAGCTCTGTCACTCATTTCAATGGGTTTCCAATGTCTAATGATGTTGTATGGGTCTGCAGCGAAGCTTCTCTTCCTCAACATGTAAAAGGATAGCTCAGCGAGCCTAGCAAGCTTATGTAGTAAATGAATCACAAGTTAAATAAGGTCAAATTCTAAAGCGAGAAATATGTTGGCATTAAACTACTATGTGAAGACCTGGAAACAGAATGGGAAGGTGACATGATGTCTACAGGCGTTGCCTTAGGCCTAACGAACGGCCATGTTGAAGACAATATCCAGTAATGATGACCAGGTATAAAGGGGCAGTTATCTCATACGCCGCGCCACCAGGGGTATGAACTACCGAAAGCACAGATCTTTCGCCCCGAATAAAAAAGGGCGACTGAGCTGATCTACAACGATGAGATCTCTGTAGCTACGTCAGGACGGAACGGCTCGATCCAGATCGGTCCGAAGCCAGTTCCTGGTGCTGCAGATGAGACATGCCACACAACGCCTCTAGGTTGAAAAAGCCCTCAGCCCACAGAGTGCAATAACTTTACGATTTTAGTTGTGAAGAATTATCACATAGTGAATGAAAAGTGAAATATCTATTTTTGAAGTTCAAGTCTAGAGGTACTTGGCTTAACCGCGTTTGATCTTATCCCACTTGTCTCTTGCATTTCACCTTACATGTCGGTAGGTGCAGTTTCTTCCTAGTAATAGGCTAGCGTGCGCCATGATTATAAAAGCTGTCATGCCGTAAATTAGTGTCCCATCAATCAGCATCTCCTGAGCCAGCAAACCAGCTCTTAGCTCTGATTTCCTTCCCATAGCGGAAAAATATATATGGAAAGGGCATCATAGCGAGAGTGAGAAAGCCTAAGAGCGAAGAAGCCCAATTGTGTCCGAATTTCTCATACATTTGATCTCCAAAGAGAGGGAATGCAGCTAAACGTTCAAGTGTCAGTATTGATTCAGATATTACAACAATACACTCCCAGCAGACGATTACTCATTTCGCTATAACAAGATTCATCTGGACTATCTAGTGTTGTCCTTGAGATGCAAAATGATATTTATTTGCCATGAAGAGGCTAAACATCACACAACAGAATGGAGGGGGGGCTAAGATCGACTGACTTGAAAGAAGACGTACTGGAAAATATATAACGCATAAATGAGTTAGCAGCGAGGGCGCTGGCAGCATATTGCGGATATGCATGGACCTGTGTATGACATGTAATTAGCACCCTTGTTACTTCCAGTACTATCGCCGTGGGGAAAGTTCTTTGAGAATCTTTTAATGCTTGAGAGAAAATAGCCTGGCGAGAACTGCTGGAACCTGTATAATAAACCACTTACTAGGTATGTAAAAATGCCAGTGAAGACAAGAAGAACCCTTTTAGTGTCGCAAGGTCAGTCAGAAACATATTTATCTGAGCGTGGTTGAAATGCAAAAAACTCACCCGGATCCAAAGACTGCTGACCCAGTGATAGGTACAATCCAATGCACCCAAGGATAGCAGGACCAAGCAAATATGAAAAGGCCCATCGGTACCAGTAGAGAACCTAATATGGCAAAAGGTAGAAAAACTTCAGGTTCCAAACTGCCTTCAGTATCCGTGTCCTCGTCCTTTCGATTGGTATATTTATGCCGGAACAGGTACCAAATGGGTTCGACGGTAACAGCAAGATATATGCCGATGAGAATGCCACAAAACGTCAATCCTACCTGCCAAGAACTAAAACCATACACCTTGGTGAATATGAGAGGAAAAGAGCCCAAGAAGAGATAGAACATGCCAAGAAGAATAGAGGAGAAGATACATAGAACAAGACACATCGGTTCAAATAAAAGGAGTTCAAAAGGGCGGATAACACAGGACTTGATGACACCAGCAATTGAATTTTCAACGCCAACCTTTGGGGCAATCCATCGGTTGTCACCCGTTTCCTTTCGGAGCCTTTTGGCTTTCTGCTTGATTAAGATGGCATCTATCAACGCTGGATTAGTCGACTGTCTCCCCAGGGCGTTTTCAGCTGCAAAAATAACGTACGACAAGTTTCCGGGATAAGTAGAATGATTGCTAGCAAAAGGAGGGATCCCCAGATCAGTAACACGTAATACGTCCAGACCCAATCAGCGGTGTAATTCACAAAATCACCAATTAAAGGTCCAATACATAAGCCAGTAAAGAGTACGACTGTGAAGAAAAGCATTGGTTCTTGAAGTTCATCCTTTCGAAACATGTCTCCGGCCGTGCCTCCGAACACAGAAAGGAACGCGCTGCCTGAACAACCATCCAGGAACCGGCCAACAAGTACAGTGGTGATGTTCTTTCCTATTGCCTCAGGCACAATCCAGAGGATAAACATCGACCAGGAAATTAAGTAGATGGGTCGTCTGCCGTAAAACTCACTAAAGGGACCAAAGAACAAACTGCCGATAGCAATACCCAAGACAAATAATGAAAGTCCTAAGGTTGAAATGATACGTGAGTTACCAAAATCGGCTTCCATTTGGGTGTATGTTGATGGGTAAATAGAGCTCGCGGATGTTCTGTGCTATGCTATTAGCATATAGTTTCCTCTTATCTCAAATTGAGAATACTTCGTCATACAAAAACTTGGTACTTACACGCAGAGACTAGCAAAAGATATGACAAACACAATAACCCACTTCCGCCACTTGCCAAAGTTGCGTGGACACAATGGATCCTGGTCGCCGTTCTCCCACCCAACCTCAAAATAATTTCTCTGCAATGTGCCCAGTTGTGAGTTTTGCTCGTGCTCATCGTTACGGTTGCAAGAGCATGTATCATGATGTTGGGTACCAGGCAGGGTGTTGCCTATTTGTGACTGGGATCTTGGCATACACTCTTTGGACTCATCGAGAGTCGGTGGAAGAGTTTGCTTTTCAGCATTTTCTATTGTTGAATCCATGGAAATTCTTTTTGTATGGCCTTTTACTGTATGTGAGGATGACTTGGGGTATGATCAGATCGTGCTTTATCAGAAACTGTACAATGTTAAGTCTGCTGCAGGCTGATTGAGGTGGGGGAATAGGTATTCAGTCTACCCAGGGGAGCTGAAGCACACTGGTCTTCTACATCAGGGCTTGGGGGGTGCGCAGGGTACAAGCCGGTTCGGACGGCAAAAAGGTAGGTTGGGTCAGCCAGCAAATGATGACATCCATGCTTGCAGAGGAATTAAGACATACGAGCTATCATGACTCATTACTGACACAATGTGGCTACATACCCTGCGTGTTATTTAATGAAGGGGTTGTCGTATGCAGATAGGCATACAGTGTTCTGGAACTCACACAATCTTGGTGCTTGTAGCTTCTCATGTGATTGTTTAAGAGTAGTCACTGCATACTTATGACGTGGCATCAAGCCGCGTCTTGCCGAGCCGTGTCTTAGATGATCAATACCACAAGCATTACAATGTTTTACAACACTGTCTCCGCTGGTGAGGATGCATGGCAGCCTTCTTTTGGGGCCAGGTGCAATAGGTCATTTTCGCAACGACAAGACTGATAGGTAACTGATTGGGCTCTATCAAACTTGCTTCATACCGACGCCCATCCACACCTTTTTTATAGATTCCCATTCAAAGTCCATCTGTCACCTCGGTAGAAGTACCTTTTGAAAGATGATGTATTTCTATAAGTAGCTCGCTAGGCCAACTTTCCACCTTCTCCATCAAGTATATTTCGCAGACTCAGTGAAAAAATACGCTGTCACCCACTGAACATCCAAACCTCGAATGCTATCCGCTGATTCACATTCCCATCTAAATCCACCTATCAAGCATGCCATGTAGGTACAACTATAGTGTATTAATCTGAAATGAGAAAAATTCTAGCTCATCCTGTTTCCTAGCTTATAATGTCGGAATCGTTGGGGCTGGAATCGCTGGATTATATACCGCGCTTCTCCTACAACGTGAAGGGCATTTGGTCCATATTTTCGAGGCTACTAATCGTATCGGTGGCCGTGTGTACACTCACTACTTCACGGAAGCCGAGAATCAATACTACGAAGCTGGTGCTATGCGTATCCCTGACATCGAGTCTCATGGAGTGGTATTCTCGCTGATCAAATACTTGAACGGTCACAAGGATGTCCCAGCAAGAATGGAAATCCGGTTAATTGATTATGTTTACCGCCATGAGAATAATGGCATGTACTTCAACTCTTCGACAGTTCAAGCCGAGATAATGAGTCTCACGCCTCTCACTGCTGGCTGGGTAAGTGTACCGGAAAGCTACAAAACCAAAAATGTTGGAGAATTACTTGATGAAGCATTTGGCGGGCTATCGCACGGCGAGAATGATAGTTTTGATCATGCACTTTCTCGAATTGTAAGAGAGTATGATCACTGCACTTTTCGACACTTCCTTATCTCTGTCAAACACTGGCCTCCATCGGTTATTGATTTCGTTGAAGCAACGGTCTTTCAACCTAATGAGTTCTCTCTCAGTGTCCCCGAGATCTACATGAGATTACAGGAGTTCAAAACAGGCAAATGGAAGACAATCAATCAAGGAATGAGTCGACTGCCAGAAGCAATGGCTTGGCTAGTTGGGTACCGAAACATCACGATCGGGGCCCAGGTGACGCAGGTGATCACACTCAGCGACAAACGCATACGGATCAAGGCTGTAGGTCATGATGGCATTATTGATGCAGAGTTTGACCGTCTGGTCCTTGCTATACCTCCAGCTGCTTTGCAGAGGATAGCAAACCGCCCTATATGGAGCCTGGAAAAGGAAACGGCAATACGCTCACTCCAACTAGAGCCATTGTATAAGATGGGTTTGCGTTTCAAAACCAGATTCTGGGAAGATGTTTCTTGTGGAGGCAACTTAGGAGGGCAAACCAACACTGACCTGCCTATTAGGTGGCTTGTTTTCCCATCTCACGGGATAGGAGAAAATGAACCTGGGGTTTTACTTGTATACGGTTGGTTAGTGACGAGATCCCAGAGGCGAAGGACGTTCTGACGACAGAGACTAACACTTACTGCTCTAGGATGACAGACGCAGCTAACTGGTTTCCCCTCGATCCAGTACAGCGTCGCGCGCTGGCATTAGAATGTATTGCAAAGGTTTTTCAAGGCAAACGTGACCGGACCGGTGCAGAGATTAATGTCCATGAGCTTTTAATCGAGTCTTCAGACACAATATGGTCTGAACAAACAGCGACAGGAGTCACTATGTTCCGGCCAGGTCAGCTTACAAGACACTTTGCTCAAGCCAGCCGACCCGAAGTGAATATCTTTTTTGCTGGTGAACACCTCTCCTACCATCACACTTGGATAGCTGGCGCCATCCATTCGGGAATTCAAGCAGCAAGGGATCTTCTTGATATCAACATGCAGCCTTTGGATCCGGGACTTTTAGATAAGAATCAGGACAGGATGGATTTAAAGGATATCGCGAAAGCTAAGTTCAAACTTAACCCTAATGTAAGCACTTCACTTCACTAGCAGTGCTTATAGTTAGGCTAACTTTGAGTAGGCCTTGTTGAATCTCAGCTTCAGGAAAAACACTTCAGAGTGCAATTGTCCAGAAGGGTCTGTAGAATTGATTGCATCAAAGGGACATCAATCAGCTCTCGGGCCTATAGTAACAAACTTAGAAGCATAAACCGGTTGAAGAATTTCTTTCTACTTTAATTAAATCGAGGACAGAGAATGCAAGTTAAATATTTATAAGAATAAA